>JASTWP010000251.1:0-186001 GCA_030770255.1 Temnothorax ravouxi | reverse complement strand
CAAAGCACAATAATGGACAACGATGAGTGTTACGCCTTGAACATTGAACAACACATGTCAATGGACACTGTACAAGAAGAAACAAAGTGCGTCAAATAAAAAAAATATATATAGGGAAAAAAGGCTCTTGTCCTAGGTCCTTCTCTCCGTCCACCATAAAAAGAATTTATAGTAAAAAGGATAAGAGGCTACAAGGGCCCGCAAGGATCCTGTAAAATTTCAGTCTGCTTCAGTCTGCTGGTAGCAACCAAATGCAGAAGTACTCAAATCGATGAAGAATTTAACATATCAAAAAATTAAGAAATATATTACAACTTGTTTTTCTATATTTAAATTTATATTTTATAACATAGTTGACTTTAAAGAAGATGTATGAATTCTTTTATATTTTTTCAGTCATTCTAATGATGTGTATAAAATGGTCTACATGTCTACAATTAACTTATTAGAAAAACGTGTCCAATTCAAAAATTAAAATACATTTATAATAATAAAATTCAGAATAAGACTTTAATATCATAAGATAAAAAAGCTGTCATCAACAATAGTTGATTGTAATGGTATATACTACATTATATAAGACTTTATCTTCTTTGAAGTTAACTATATGTTATAAAATATAAATTCAAATATAGAAAAAAGAGTTGTGAATATATTTCTTAATTTTTTGATATGTTAAATTCTTCATCAATTTGAGTACTTCTGCATTTGGTTGCTATATACCAGCAGACTGAAGCAGACTGAAATTTTACAGAATCCTAGCGGGCCCTTGTGGCCTCTTGTCCCCTTCATTATAAATTCTTTTTATGGTGGACGGAGAGAAGGACCTAGGACAAGAGCCTTTTTTCCTTAGAAAAGTTTTCTTATATGATGTACAAAATATGCACGTGTTGAGTTTGAAAACTAAAATCGATCGGTTTAGATATATGGAATGTGGATTACGCGCGTTGCTCTTCTAATAACATTGAATAATATCGATTTTACGTATCATTTCTATCTTCAAATATTTGATTAATTATTTAAAGTTATTTTTACAAGTGATTTTGTCCGACGTAAAATATAATTTCATGTTTAAGAATCCTCACAATTACCACATATTTTATATACAAATACTAAAACCAAAATTGTAATAGCTCATTTAACTCGATTTTTTGTAGCAATACATGTTTCAACGTTGGAACGTTTGAGATGGATCTGGATGTACAGATTTCAACTCCATCAACAAGCAGAGAAGAAAATAACAGGTAATAATAAAAGACTAATAATTATTTTCATAAATACTTACCAAAAACATATATATATAATAATTTTTTTTTAATGTTTAGAAAATATTTAAATATTGTAATAAAAATAACATTCTTTTAATTATACCTTTTGCAGTAACTTGCAATCACCTGAACCTGAACGTGTAATGAATAATGATGCTGAAATTGCTGGACCGTAAGTTTTATTTATTTTACTTCAATCTATATATCTCTTTAGCCCGTATCAGACTACGGATTGGGATTGAGATTGGATTTAAATTTAATTAATCAGAACAGAGAAAACTGATCTCAAGTTTAGTAAACTTTGCTTTGATTGGTCTTTCAATCCAATCTCAATCCCAATCCGTAGTCTGATACGGGCTTTACTGTATTAACTTATCATCTGTTTTTGCAATCTGTAAGAAATGTAAATATTTTGTGTGCGCAGGAGCACATCTGGCACATGTACGAAGACCCAGCAAGCAAATATGTCTTCCGACAATTCTCCTCGAAAGACGAAACTGAGGTTGAAGAATAAGAAGTTGAAAGCGCAAGTTAAAAGTCTGCGAGAAACGATTCGACGGTTACGAAAAGGTAAAGTGCCTAACTCCAAAAAAAAGCAGCAAATGCGGAGGATGCGGATCAGTTTGAGACTCTGCGTACATTAGGAAGTAAGTTTTATTACCTGTAAGGTTTGCGAGATTGTTGTCGGCACAAATTGATGCGCAAGTAAAACGTAGTCGCGGTAGAAGGTACGATCCTGAATTTAAAAAATTCGCATTATGTTTATATTTTTTAAGTCCGCGAAACTATAGAGAATTGAAGAAATCAATTCCATTACCCTCAATACGTTGTTTACAATCATTGACTCAAACGTGGAATATTGCACCTGGTTTAAATAATAAAATTTTGATACTTTAGCATTAAAATTAAAGTCATTACCTCCGATGGATAGACAATGTATCACGAGATGAAATTATTGGGTTTGAGGATAATGGAAAGGAAAAATCATGTGTGCCTGCAAACAACGTTTTTGTTATAATATGGCACGTAGCATTGCAGGAAATTGGAAACTTCCCTTATGTTATTGTTTTGTCGAAAGTACATGTCGGAATCATGATTTGAAAAGTATAATATTCGAAACAATAATTAAATTAAGAATGAGTGGTGCAACAGTACATGCATTAGTAACAGATATGGGATCTAATTTTATCCATTTATCTCGCGAGCTAGGAATTTCGACAAAAAACTCAATCTTTTCAGTTGAGGAGGAAGAAGTACTTTACATTTTTGATACTCCTCATTTATTAAAAGCAACACGCAATAATCTCCTAAAGCATGATTTTCAGTTTAATAATAAAATAGCATCATGGACTCACATTGTTCAATTTTATATGAAAGATAGTAAACAATGGATAAAATTGGTACCTAAATTAACGAAATGCCATATTGAACCCAATGGTTTTCAAAGAATGAAAGTGAAACTTGCTGTCCAAGTATTTAGCAATCGTTGCGCTGCAGGCATGTGTACACAAATGTCTCACGGTTTACTTCCAAGTGAAGCAGTTGGAACCATTGATTTAATAGACCATTTCGATAAATTATTTGATATTTTGAATTCTTTTACTGCAAGTAACCCTAAAAAATATGGTAAAAGTTTTTACCGGAAGCAAAATACAACAAGAGTTTTTAGAAGAAATGATATGCTTTTTGAAAAGTATTAAAGTCATTGATAAAAAGGGTACTAATGTAAAAGTAAGATGTTTTGAATGCTGGCAGATAACGATTAAAAGTATAATAAAACTTTGGAAAAAATTAAAATGTTATAATTTTCCATACTTGAAAACACGTAGGATTAATCAAGATTGTCTCGAAAATTTTTTTGGTTCGATTAGACAACAAGGTGGTAATTCTTTAAATCCAACACCTATACAATTTTCACGCGCTTTCAAAAAACTGTTCAGTATAACATTTCTGAAACATCCAGATACGCAAAATTGTGCTCCAGATGGAGATGATATGTTAAGTTTAATTGGGACACCAAATTCTACTTCATCTACCGTATCTGAATCTGTTCCATATCTTCAACGCGTATAATTTTAGACATCCCAAATCATGATTATTATACAATGGATCTGCCAGAAGAAAATGCATTTAAATATGTATGTGGGTACCTAACAAGAAAATGTTTAGAAATACATTCATGTGATACATGTATAGACTATGTAAATAAAAGCAAGGCTACTTTTGATGATACAACGTTATATTCTTCATTTCGAGCTTATGAAAACAATGAAACAAACATGTTCGGGAACTTAAATGTAGCAAGCGATGATTTCTGTTTATATATACATAAGTTAGAAGAAATATTTGTGACAAATTTTGAAAAAAATTGTTTTCAGAAAAATATTGGCAGTTACTTATTTCAGCTTGTGCAAAATATAATTTTTGAACCGCCGTGTCCGCATTTTCCCAAAATATTTCTTATCAAATTATTTTTGCGTATGCGTATTTATTATACATTATCAGAACATAACAAATCATGTAAAAAGAAAGAAAGTAAGAAGAAAAATAGAAAACTTATAAATAATATTCTACATTTATAAAAAAATCTTTTTTGATCTTCACTTTTTATATCTGTATCTAGCCTTGTTTTTATAAGTATTTATGTAATTACATATTCTTATATTTATATTTATTATTACTATTATTATATTATTTTTGCTTTTTGTCTGTCTCTCTTTTCGATTTGTGTCGATGAGGTGGATCGAGTAGCTGAGATACGAATAGATGAGAGAGGTTGGTGAAAAGAAGCTGGAGAAGTTTGTGTGTATTATTATTAGTATTACAATGCGCGAATTATATATTTAGTTTTTAATATTAATAAGCCATGCAATTTCTTTTGTGCAATAGCTTAGCATTATCAGTAAAGTTTTCAATAATATGTATTCATTATTTGTAAAAATTTATTTAAGTATTTATAATATATATACGCATATATATGTTATAAAATAAAATGTAAAAATTTTATTAATATATATTGACCACGTATTATATTACCATTAAAAAATTGTGTTTATTACTACAAAATGTATAATATATTTAATATATAATATATTGTAAAATGTGACATATTTTATAAAAATAAAAATAAATGTATACATTTAATCTAAAAAGTGTTATATTAATTTAAAATGTTTACATAATTTCTTTGTGTGTATACTATGTGTGTATACTTTTATGTGAGAAATTTAATCTATATACATATATTATATGTGTGTTATATACTTATTTTACATTTATTCCTGACTTATTTTATACATATATATATATATATATATATATATATATATATATTTATACATAACATACTATTATTATTAGTATAATATTTCATATATTAGTATTTATATTTTATTATTTTGCATCATTAACAATTAATCTATTATTTATGTAATATTTTTTGATATTTTAATTTCTTTCATTTTTTTACGCGCGCATTGTTAACATTGTACATCGTTAACAATAATTCTGCATAATTTTTATTGAAACTAACAGACACAGTTGTATCTCGCGCCAACTGCGTTAAACTAATAACCTCAATATGGGCTAACGAGTAGGAAAGAGAGAGATGACGAAGAGAGAAGTGAGACAGAATACTGCTTTATTTCGCGCATGCGCACTCCATTTTTGCCAACACTAACATCAAAGGTGCCGACCGAGAGTTGCGCTACTACGCGATACCCGAAATGCGTGGCATCGTGCAGCATCGTGGCAACGTCGCATAGCCGGCGCGTGCCGCAGCATATGGATGTAGCACGGACACGAACCACCAAATACCGACAATATCGAAAAGTGCGGATGTATACGTAGCATGGATATGAACCAACTTCATCGACAATATCGAAAAGTGGATGTGACTCGTAGTTCCAATTCCTGAAAGTGGATGTGTGGCGCTACTGTACGGCCTAGCAAAAGCGTCCCAAGAAAATCGCCGTCATTGCGCCTCTCATCCTTCTCTCTGGTTCGGACATGTTTCGCGTGTGGTCACGGACGACACGTTTTAAGGTGGCTCTAAAGTGACATCGTTAGTCAATAATACAACTCACATAAAACTTGATAAAATACATTATAATTTTTCCTAAACATCTTATCTAAATAAAAATTATTAATATTGGTAATGTTCCCATTGATTTTTATAAGTAGTTTATAAATTTATAACAATTATAAAAAGTCGATTGATTAATGTTGTCTTGATCCTAGCAGCCGACTCGCCGTCTTCCCGCTGGCGACGCTGGCGTATCTAACCTCTTAGCGTGTCCATTGACACTTTACTTCCGTGACACGCACATGCGTCATCACTTTCTCGATCAAATATTTCTTAAAAATCCATGGCAACACACAACCTTTCATATACCACTGGAAAGCTTGTGATTTCATCTTTCAGTGATCAGTTTTTTATTAACATCTCTAGTTTTTCTTAAAAGATATCATATCATTTCCGGTAAAAATTCAATAACCTCCAATAAGAGCTATGTTAAAAAGTGATTTTTTATATTGCTCGTTTGCAATAATTTACATGGCAACAGGGTCTCAAATTTTGAGAGATGGTTTATTATATGTTAAAGAACAACCTCCCAAAGTTTTATTTATGTGGCTAGTCTTTTAGTTTACTTTCGAACCACCTTAACGTGTTCGGACGTGGTCCGCCCGAACAAAAAAATTTTTTAAAGTATTGCGACTGATACTGTCTGCTTGCAATTGCCTTTTAGACTTCGCTACTCAACTAAACAGTGAAAAGCACTCAAACAGTGGCAAATGTTGACCATATTGACCTCGTATTAGAGGCAGGAGCCAATACAATTCTAAGAAGAAGAAGAAGAAGAAGATGTCTGGAACGTTCCTTGTATGTATGTATGTACTGTCACGACTTTTTCACTCCCGGACCGCTCCGGGGCGTGTGCCGGATCAAACGATTGAGGAGAGCAGGATGGTAGGCCTCTCCAACGATTCCCTCGCACCTCCGACACTTCGCGAAACGATTTTACCGTTGGGCGCCAGACGCGTAAATGCGCGTCCGCGAAATCGCGAAAGAAAACCGAAACGAGACGCAAAACGACACGTGCGGATGTGCGAGGAATTGGCTAGCTTGACCTAATACTCAGGCGGGGTTGATGAAGGGCAGCGCGATATTCGGCGGGGTGACGAAAAAAAAATTAATACCACGAACTCAATCGATTAACATTGTAAAAATAACATTTATTCTGTAGCAATTCCAAAAAATTAACAATGAATGCCAATTTGGCTTCAGCCTATCGGACCGACAAAACATTCAATGACGCGGGGCGTCCGAAACGAAATAAAAGAAAACGCGCAGAAGGCGCTGTGATTAGATTAGAGCAACCTTGGAAGGAAACTATAACTACTATAGAACATCGACAGAAAACGCGAGCTAATCAGAATGAAGTAGAACATCGGATCTCATATATGAAAGATTTCGAGAGTACGGGACGCCACGCTCGGAACGCGTGAACGCTACTCCTCGAGTCGCACAAGAACTCTGTCGCCAATTAAATTCAGTGCAATCGCGAGGAACCGAAGAACCGTATAACTAACGCGAATGAACGGACTTAATCTAACACACGTAATAACTAACGGACGCGAGGGAAAAACACGGAATTACCGCGAGAACCAACGAAACGCAAAGTTAACGCCAATAAGATCCAGACGCGATTAAACGCAGGATATTCTCACGCAAGCGTCATTACTCGCAAGTTCTAAGTTCCGACCGGGCGAAACACGACACACTACGAGACGCGCGGACGCGAACGCGAAGGACGTGAGAAACGGCGCACTTGCGATGTCGAACGGCGTTATCGACGCGCCTACCGCGATCTCCAGGAGTCTATGATTTCGGTCGCGATTCTACTGCCACGAGACCATTCCGGTGCCCTTCGCTCTCGTTATCGATCACTAATTACGCCTGATCGGCGAACACGCGAATTATCGCGAGAATTCCCGAGCGAGAGCGCAACCCGGGGAGCGGTGTCGTGGCTTTACATCATAATTGTTACGCGAGGCAACCTCACCGTAGGTCGTTTCTCTCCCGAGGGTCCTTGCCGTCGTCCCAAGGGTCGAAAGAAGTAGCGACCAAGAGTTCGTCCAAGCTCCATCGTACAGCAAGCGTAATGCGAAGTGCCAAATACCGCGACGGACAATTTGCGTGTTTCGGTAGTCGAGGACGATCCACGAATGCTCCCGAAATTCTCGCTCGATGGCGGAATCGATAGCGTACCCCACCCCGGGCGTACGCGGCCCCGCGAACTATCGCGCGGACCAATAAGAGGTGAGCTCGCAGGCTCGCGGTGTTTCGTCACACAGGGCCGTTAATCACGGCTTTTCGCAGGGCGCTCGGCGGCCCTTCGTTCGCGCAGCAATTTGTCCGGGTTTCCTCCCGGCGCAGCGGACGGGACGTGATTGCCCCGTGTTCCTTCCTTTCGGCCCGGGTATGGTGGCCAACCACCCCGGCATCCGGTCAGTAGGGTGAGGAGGGCAGGTGAGTTGGTTTTGCCCCGGCGTCCCGGGGCCCTGCCTTCACGGATCCGCCCGTCGCTGTGTTACGCGCCACGCGCGTATCCTCTAGCGCTCCCCTGTGCTCTGCGGCCCGCAAGCATTTTCGAAATCCGCTGGTCGTCGCCAAATTTTCGCTTCCATCCTTGTCGTCTACTCCGCTACTCCTTGGTCCAATCTCAGGAACTCCTGTTTTTGGCTCGGTGAGGCGCCACGTAAATGATACAAAATAAAACAGGAATTAATACTAACGCAACGCGATTCGAATAGGCCCCCTGGAGATCTCGCATTGATTCGTTGGACCGTCCTCGGGCATAACAAGGTCGCGAAACCGTGCCTTGTGACGGCGGCGGGGCGCTGCAACGGTGCAGCGAAACTGCCACGTCACAGTACATACAGAGCAGCACACTACACATCGATGTAAAGCTGAACACTGCAGTTACTTACAATGAAACCTGATCTTAACGGCTTAGCGCACGAAACGAAAAGTAATAGACGCACGTTGTCTCTACGACGCTTTCAGAGATAATGACTTATCTAATGTATTCCGTCTGCTTCGAGGTCAAGAGATCGATGTATGACAATTCTCGGTGAAACAATAATAAATAAGTAACGGTGATGCTAACATTGTAACAACGGTAACAATTTATGTACAATAATACACGAGACACACTTCTAAATAATAAGCGTGGTATCACACATTTTCATGAAAAACTGACCGCGGAGCTCTCAAATTTTTGAAAGCCCCTCGATCACGTTGAGATAGTTCTCAGGCAGATTCTCGGTATCCGTATGCATATTCAGGCCGTTATTCTGTCTTTTGATGTATATCATTTCAGATATCAACCGTTTCCTAACGTATGGTTCACTATCCAGAATTTCAACCGCATTCCACTCGAATTCATGATCGAACTCTAATCGATGTTCTGTGATTACCGAGCGACTGGTTGTGTTTCTTCTTATATGGGCTTGATGTTCTTTAATTCTGGTTTGCAGTTGCCTACCAGTCTGACCCACATAAGAAGCATCGCAGTCGCTGCAGTTAATTTTATATACGACGTTGTTGTGTGCAGATTTCGGAAGGGCGTCTTTATGTACTTTAATGAAACTCTTCATTTTATTCAAGCTGTAGTATGATAGTTTAAAATTGTGATTTTTCATGATATTTCTGCATTGATCATTAATATGCGGAATATACGGTACTGTGAAAAAAGGCGCCGCATCTTCCGTCTGCACCTTAGTCGATCTATCTGCACCAAACCGCAATCTGTCAATAAGGTATTTAATGCGCTCGTGAAAGATTCTAAAAATGAAATCAAGCGGGTAACAGTTGTTAAGTAAAATCTGTACCGCTAATTCGAAGTTCTTCGCATAGAACAGGGGGTGAGATAATAGAAAAACTCTGTCAATAAGACTTATGACTGTACCTCTTTTTTGACAAGCCGGATGTTGAGACATAAAATTTAAATATCTGCCCGAAAACGTTGGTTTATGAAACCAATCAAATATTATCCGATGGTGTTGACGTATCATCGTAATTTCCAAAAAATTCAATCTTCCACTTTCACCTACTTCCATAGTAAACTGAAGCCTTGGATGGAAGGAGTTAAAAACCTCTAATGTGTGGCTTAGTAAGGAAGAAGGGATTGCGAGAGCAATGTCATCAACATATCGTACAAAAAATGAGGGGGTGTATTTCAGTGTTGTGAGAGTCCTGGTTTCTAAGTCTTGCATAACTATATCCACAGCCGTGGGAGAAAAAGGAGAGCCCATTGGTGAGCCAAAAATTTGTTGGTATATTATACCATTGAAAACGAAAAAAGTTGAATTTAGAACCAATCTCACCGCTATCAGAAATTCTGATCTTGGAATTTTGCATTTTTTAGAAATCAAGTGCCATCTCGCGCAGATACTGTCTAATACCATTTCTGTCGGCACATTCGTAAAAAGCGAGACTACATCGAGTGAGACTAGTTCAAAATTATCTCTTATATTTACATTTGAAAGCCTTTCAACTAGTTTAAAACTATTAGCAACATGACTTTGAGCGGCCGGGAGGCTTTCGTGTATTATGCGATGGAGGAAGGCCGCCAAACCGTAGAGTGGACTGTTCAAGGACGAAACTATCAATCGGAACGGGTAGTTAGGTTTGTGGACCTTCGGGAGGCCATAAGCTCTCGGCAACACTCCGTCGCTAGTAAAGATCCATCTGTGAGTTGACCTCGAGATGAAATCACTCGCACTCCATCTTGTTAACAATTCGCGTACATTGTTAGTGAGTTTCTTCGTGGGATCTTTAGTAATTATTTTATATGTATCCGTGTCTCCGAGCATCTCTTCCATCCTCTCAACATATTTATCCTTATCCAGAGCCACGGTTACATTACCTTTATCTGCGCGTGTTAAGATTAGATTATTGTTTCCTTCCAAAAATTCTTTTGTAGTTGATAGTAATTGTTTAATTTTAAGATTGACATTATTTTTTGGGATCGAAACTTTCGAAATGCTGTCAACAATATGTGCGGCGTGATTTCTTATGGCTGACTGAGTAGTTGGAGGGAGTCCTTTCAAATTATTTTCAACGCTTTTAATAAACTCGATCGTTAGCTTATCTGTGTTACAAACCGGTAGACTGAAATTATCTCCAAATTGCAAAAGGTTCTGTACATCATTCGGTATAGCAACGGACGATAAATTCATGAACCACTTCTCATTTATTTGCGTGATACAAGGTTGAATATCTTTAAATTTATCCGGAGTGATCTGAACTTCGATATCAAGGTCAGAATCTTTTGGAGGATGATTGGAAGGCTCCATTGAAAATTTAAAGTCCGCAGAAGTTGGTTCTGTGGGTGAAACTCTACAAAAATATTTAATCGGTTTAACGTCCTTGACCTGATTGTTCGATTTCGAGGTTAAAACCTTTAACTTCTTATCAATCCTGTCATGCAAATTGTTAAAAAAGAAGTACAGTGCTCTGTCTTGTCTGTTAAAAAACGAATTGCAGACGGACACCGGAATGCACCGATACATTTTGTTAGTAACTTTAAATATGCGTGTGTATGTAGCCCTCGAGAAACAATGCGCATCCCTCAGCTCGATGTGTAACAATTGTCTCATAAAGGTAGCTTTACAATGCCTAAATTTACCGATGGACCTATAGTTAAAGAGGTTCAAACTTATTCGTAGATTACCGATGTGCGGAGGTATAACGTTCGATCTGATACATTCACGCAAAAATTCAATCCTTACGTTACTCCTAATGAGAGCTTTGCGATATTTAATCCAGAGTTTGCATAGTTGGACCGCATGGAGACCATAACAAAATTTGACGTTTAGAAAAAAAGAGTAAGGACGCATTTTTCAGCTTGCGTATAAATAAGTTAAAATTGTAAGGCTCTCGTAATTCAATAAATTAAAGGAAAGAGGCAGTAAGAGCCGGCGCGGTAAATAGGGCGCAAGATTGTTTATATTTGTTTAACTGTCAATACATAAAAGTTCGCGAACGTTTCGACCATTTTTTGTGGTCATCTTCAGCGCAATGTGCAGTCGTAGGAATAAATTACAATCAAAAATAAATAAAAAATAAATAATAAACTATAACGCGGTCGTGAGGCTAAAATACATTATATACTCGCACGCTTCCTTTTCCATGAATTTTGCGGTCAGTCAGGTGTGTATGTTGTATGCAGGCAAGCAACCTTGAAATCTCTCCCAAGTTGGAAGACCAGGAGGACCATGTTGCATTTGATATTTCACTGTATTAACAGATACCTGCGTACATACAGAGCAGCACACTAAATTTATAATTCACATCGATGTAAAGCTGAACACTGCAGTTACTTACAATGAAACCTGATCTTAACGGCTTAGCGCACGAAACGAAAAGTAATATCTATAAATATATCTATAAACGAAAAGTAATATCTATAAATTTATTATTAATTATTAATTATTTGTTGTAATTTTAGATTACAACAATTTTGAGACAAAACATTTTTACTTACTTACTAGCTTGCATTTTTTGCTTATAAACTTAAAATAATTTTAAAAAGGAGGTTTTTCAGATAGTTAATTATGTTTTTATTGGTTACAATTTATGAAATTCAAAATGTAATATTTTACAAAATAAAAAATAACATTGCAAAAGTGAATAAATGCGATGCAAAATATGAAAGTAAATAGTTTATATTGTTTCTTTACATAACGTTTAAATTTAATTGTTTAAATCTTTATATTTTAAATATTTCTTTAAACTTCTTCTTTGAGTTCATTTCCTACTAAAATCGTAGGGGAACAATTGGAGCAGTTGTCGTCGTTGCATCCTGAGCAAGCTGGTGAACAGAATAATCCCGTTTTCCTGCATCCGCAATTTTCTCCACATCCTGATTTGCATTTGCAAAAAATAATTTTTATAAATTTTTCAGGGGCAGGTTGCTGATTCATGGGATTTGGCATTAAAAAATTACCAATTTTCCATCCCCACTCGTTTGGTATCAAATTGTTACTTAATCGTGTTGTTTACAATCTATTCATCTGCCAGTCTCGATAAAATGCCAATGTAAACAACACGTGATTTTTCTACATGCTTTTACAGGCTGCGATACGACATCGGCATTCTACAACAAAGGTAAAAATAAGTTTGCATCTAAGTTTGAAACTCGAAGAGATTTGCAAGATGCTGCTGAAGTATTCGAACAAGAAAATCAATATGTTGATGACATTTTTAAGGCTGGAGTGAGATGTATTCTTGCTTTATACGGTTCTCCATCATCCGATCTCGATTTGAACCAATATTAGATATCAATGCTTTACCACAGCCATAACGAAAAAATATTCAGGTACAATTATTCAATTTACCGTGCACAGCAGATGCCGCTGTAGAACACTTAAAAAAAGTTTATCTTTAAACGCAATTACAATTAAGTAATAATGGGGGAGGAACTCGCGAGGGCTCTCCGTAGGGTCAGGAGGAACAAAGCTCCTGGCTCTGACGGCATACTGGGGAGAGCCTGGACCTTGGCCGCGGGGGGACTGGCCGGCAGAATGCGCAAGGTGTACACGGCGTGTCTGCGAGCCGGCCGGTTCCCCAAAAGATGGAAGGAAGCCAACCTTGTGCTCCATGGAAGGAAGCCAACCTTGTGCTCCTGCCAAAGGCTGGCAAGCCAGCGGATTCCCCGTCCGCGTATAGGCCCGTGTGCTTTCTGGACGAAGCGGGCAAAATCTTTGAGCGAATTATCGCCGAAAGCCTCGTCCAGCACCTCGAAGAGAGGAAGGGAGGTGGTCTATCGGACGACCAATTTGGCTTCCGTGCGGGCAGATCGACGGTAGACGCGATCAAGCGCGTTCTTGCCCGTACGGAGGCCGCGATAGAAGAGAGGAGGGCAGTGATGGGCGTTTCTTTTAATGTGAGAAACGCCTTTAACTCCCTCCCCTGGCCAGTGTTGGCGAGGGCGCTTCTAGATTGGGGCGTCCCTCCGTATTTGATAGAGGTCGTCCGGGACTACCTCCTAGATCGAGGGTTAATGTACACGGACTAGGACGGGGTCCAGAGGATCAGGACAGAGGGTCAGGACCGTGGGCTGCGGGGTCCCCCAGAGATCAATCCTGGGGCCACTCTTGTGGATCATTGCCTACGACCTGGTCCTCAGGACAGCGCTCCCCTCTAGATGTTGGCTCTCAGGTTACGCGGACGATATTTACCTGGGAGTCAGCGGGGGGAGCTGGCAGGAGCTCGTGAGGTTGGCTAACGTGGCAGCTAGATGCGTGGTGCGCTCCATCGAAAGGCTGGGGCTAGAGGTCGCCCCACAGAAGACGCAAGCGACGTTATTCTACGATCGCAGGGCGTCGGGGCGACCTCCGGAGGGGCTCAGCCTCCGAATAAACGGAGTTGATGTCCCGATTACCCCTCACATGAGGTACCTCGGGATGTGGCTGGACGGCCCAAGGAGTTTCGGCGAGCACGTCGCCCGCGTGGCTCCGAAGGCGGTGGCAATGGCCAACGGGTTGGCCCGGCTCTTGCCGAATATCGGCGGAGCCAGCGGCGGCGTGCGTCGCCTCTACGTAGCGACAGTCTACTTGGTGCTGCTCTATACAGCACCGATATGGTGGGAGAGGGTGGCGAGGAACGTCACCCTCAGTGGACGGATGGCGGCGGTCCAGCGCATAATTGTGAACAGGGCCGCCAGGGCCTACCGGACCGTCTCACACATGGGAGCGACAATCCTCGCCGGAATCCTCCCGATCACCCTGATCGCGGAGTCGTACGCGAAAACGTACGACGACGTAAAAGCGATCAGGGCAAGGCTGGGGCTGATAAGGGTCCCGGAGAGCATCAGAGGGAAGCTGAAGCACCAAAACGCCGAGATCCTCCTCCAGAAGTGGAAGACGTTCTTGGAGAATCCAAGACTGATGGGGAGGAGGATTAGAGAGGCCGTCCAGCCGGTATTCGAGGGGTGGGTGGAACGTAGGAAAAGCAGGTATCTTACGTTCCACGCGTCACAGGTAATATCGGGCCATGGTTGTTTTGGCTATTACCTGTGGCGCATCGGGAAGGAGCGCACCACGCGCTGCCACTACTGCCCGGAGGAGGCGGACACGGCGCAGCACACTCTGGAATTCTGCCCAGAGTGGGAGGACACGAGCGCCGTGTCCTCCGGGAAGCCCTGGAAGAGAACCTCTCCCTCCCTACGGTGATCGCAAAGGCGGTCGGGGAGGGGGGAACGCGGAAGCGTGTTGGGAGGCGTTCGCCTCTTTTTGCGACACCGTTATGTCGCGAAAGGAGGCGGACGAGAGAGTTAAAAGGGGGGGTCTCTCCTCCTCCCTTAAGCGAGGAGAGCGAGGAGGAAGCAGCGCGACCGAGACCGCCGCCACCGCCACGTAGGCGATGGCGTGCCGTCAGGCCGTGCGATGCCCCAGGAGTGGGGAGAGATTAGGACAACGGCGGGGGGCGGGGACGACGTCTTCCGACGAGTGCGTCCTCTCCCCGTTTCTTCCCCGCCGGCCTGTCGTTGAGGCGGGTGTCAGGTGATGGTAGAGAAAACGGGGGGAACGGGGGTCTCCGTCCTGACGGAGACTCCCCCTTTCCCCCCATTAGAGCGTGAAAGCGCACAAGAAGGGAGACGGGTTGCGTCGGGGGTCCGGATTCCCTTTGGATTTCCCCGGCCTTGTGGCCCGCGGACGGATAATGGTAGTGGACAAGTTCCGAGCCCTGTCCGTCCGCGGGTTGGGGTCGGGAGCTGGGGTCGTGACCCCCGGCGCAGTACTCGTCGGCCGAGGGATCGGCGAAGGATGCGGCGCGGGAGGGCTAGGGCGGGGATACCTACGGGGTCCCCGTCACTAGCGTTCCTCCTGCGTCGCGGGAGGGGCGAAAGCGGGGTTCGGAGCCTTGGCCCTGGATCCTGGTTCCGCCAGCCTTTCTTGGGAAGGTGCGAGGAGGGGAGGAGCCCTCGGCTTTAAGGCAGTGGTCACTCCTCCCCTTTCTCGCTCGGGGGAGCGGGCGAGCGGCCTGAGACCGCTGTTCGCCCGCTGCGCAAGCAACCCTCGACGGGGGGTGGCGTGTGGGACTAGCGTCCCCCGCCGTCACAAGTTAGTTGTAGTTGGATTAGCTGCCCAGTCAGGGCTGGTGCGCGGGAGGATCCCGGCAGTATGCGATCGCGATTCCCGGGGTCCTCCTATTATGCGCAACCTTAAAGACACTTGAGGGAGGTTTTAGTGGGTTTAAGTCCCACATAACCGCCTTTCCCGCCCAGGGGGAAGGGGTATCTGTGTAAATTTCCTCCCCCGTAAAAAAAGTATTAGCAGAGTTAGATAAAAAATTAGTAAAAAATGAATTATTGGTCTTCTGATTGTTGTTTAACTGCTCCAGTTGATCGGATGGAATAGGAATTGTACCGGGGTAATTGTATATAGAAGAATTATTATAAAAAATGAAAGAATAGTTGTATGACTGAAGAGGAAGAGAAGGTACAAATGGTATAGAACTAGAAGCTGGCTAGAGTTGTTGATGAGATGCGACATTGGAATACGAAACATGTTTTGTAGAAGATAACTCATGAAGTGTTGAATCTATTGATGTACTATGAGCCTCTTGGTTATTCGATTTTGTTCCAGGAGAACTGAAAAATAGAATGTAGGGTAGAATGTAGGCGAAGGTGCGTCGGTTCCCACAATAACGAATCGTTCAATTAGGTTGTAACCGATCTCGGAGGTGATCAACCCCACACGAATATAGATAAGTGTCTCAGACACGGCCGCCACTGAGTTTTTTACCGTATAAAACTAGAAAAGACTATTGAATCTATTATCGATTATACGAAAATTTTCCCCTTTTTATACACCCACGCTGATATCCCACCTTTTTTCTCTTTCAGGATGCCTCGTCTCGGATCTCGAACCTTGGTGCTGGACCATGGACCTTGGACTGCAGCTGTGCACCGCTGACTACGCCTCTCTGGACAACAACTGGACCGCCGCGTTAGATCTCGCCGAATGAATCAAAGATCGCCGATAGGTAAGTATGCAGGAGTGGGTAAGTATCTTGTTTAAGGATTGACCGCACTCGATATAAATTTGTAAATCTTTTGATTAACTGGTAAAATAATTTCTATATTTTCCGTTGTTTTCAGATTATACAATGATCGTTTAAGATTACCCGCCTGTACCGCGGGACTGTTCGCTGCCTCGATTTGCGGCTAAGTTTTATTTCAGGTAAGCTAATCGCAATACGAGAATTAACCGTTCGGTATTACGAGCAAAAATTCTTAGACAACCTCTCGGTACCGTGGATGGCGAGCGAAGACCTCGTTCGTCCGTTTCTGATTGACCGCTTCGGCTCGGTTCCTTCTCCCTACTCTCACGCAGTTTCGCCCCTAGCGACCAATCCGCGTTTGCCGCGCTCGTAGTATTCCTTCCGCATTCCTACATCTAGCGACCAGATGTTTGTTTTTCGTACGGGAACAAAGAAAGCCATAAATCATTCTTATTTACTCACGTCTCATTCTTCCCCGACGCTGTTGCTATGCGAAATTCCGTCATTATATTATTCCGTTATACAATGGTAGTTATATTAAACTTTTAGTTAACGAAATGACGGGATTTTGCATTTACATATGCTTTTTGACTAGTCGCTTATTCCTGTGGATGAATCGCGCTTGAATTACCCCGTCGCGTTCGCGCATTACCGGTACCATGTCCACCCTTAATCTTAGGGGTGACCGTGGAGTCGCATCCTTGTACTCCGCTGGTTTTTCCGCCTTTTAGCTTATGGGTTGGCCTCATTTCGCCCCCTGGACGTCTTCTGCACCGACATCCATTCCTCATGTGGCTGCGTTTGTTCGTTGTCGCTCCACACCCCCATGGAGTGCGATCGGGCACCCTGTGCCTCCACGCTGGCTATTCTCGCAGTGTATGACCTTTTTGACTTCAGCTTGCCTCATCCACGCGCCAGTTTTCGTCCTTTGACGGTTGGTCATGGAAATTTTTTGCAGCACCCCTATGGTGTGCGATTGCGCCCCCTGCCCCTCCGCGCTGGCTATTATCGCAATGGATGGTCTCCTTGACGTCCGCTTGTCCCATCTGTGCGGTAATTTTCGTCCTTCGACGGCTGGTTATGGAGATCCGCAGCAGCACCCCCGTAGTGTGCAATTACGCCCCCTGCGCCACCGTGCTAGATACTGTTGCCGTGAATGGTCTCTTTGACGTTCGCTTGTCCCATCCGTGCGGTAGTTTTCGTCTTTCAACGGCTGGTTACGGAGATCAGCCGCGGCACCCCCGTGGTTGGCGTCTCGCACCGCTAATGGGTTTAACCTTTGACCAAACTTCAGGAATCGGGAATATATTTTTGATTACGCAGAAGTTTGCAAAACAAAATGTATTTATTGAACGCAAAACCATTGTACGTCTCGCCATTCGATGTGGATTATCCCCCACACGTAATCCCATTGACTTGTTATAGACCGGGAGCCCGCGACAAAATTTCTGTCAAATCTTATTCACTGCCATATTAATAGAATTAGTTGTTTTAATCGAGTAAGAAAGGTACATGATATTGGCGAGGTCGGTCAGCGGTCCATAGATGCAGAAAATTATAACAAACATGTAATTTTTGAACGTGTCCTTGTCAAATCTTATTCACCTTGAAACTTGTTTGCTAGTTAGTTTTTAATAGATAATTTATGAAAAAACGTTTCTTACACCTGGCAAGCGGGACAAAATTGTTCTTACAGGTTGGAAAAAATGTAATATTTCACGAGGGTGATGTCAAATATTATTCACTTTGAAATTTATATGAGAGGTAAGTTTGAACTATAAATAATACGAAAAAAAAATTCTTACGGCTTGAACGCGGGCCAAACGAGTTCTTACACTACTCTGAAACTAAAAATTAGGAGTGCCCACGACGCTCTTTTGCTGCAGTGCGCACATGGTAATTTTCTTTTAATGCAGTACGTCAGTATATAAATCGGGTTTGCCACTTACGAACATGCAAAATAAATGGACAATAAAATGTGGAATATTTTTTTATTGTATATTATTCATTCTTTTCATTAAAGTAATACGTATAATGTATAAAATCAAATATTCTGAATCTCATCGTCACTGTCTGAATTCTCAGAGCAGGAGTTCAAATTAATATCTGAATCATTTAATTCTAAGTCGTCTTTAGAATGACCAATTTCAATGACCAATTTCTTTTCACAAGAATATGTGTTTCTCTCACAACAGACACGAGAAGAATAAGGTTCATAAGTGACAAACCCGATTTGTATACTAACATTAGAGGAAAATTACCGTGTGCGCACTGCAGCAAAAGAGTGTCGTGAGCGATGTTTTTAGTTTCAGAACAGTGTAAGAACTCGTTTGGTCCGCGTTCAAGCCGTAAGAATTTTTTTTCATATTATTAATTCATATTATCAATTTGAACTCCTCCTCTGAGAATTCAGACAGTGACGATGAGATTCAGAATATTTGATTTTATACATTATACGTATTACTTTAATAAGAAGAATGAATAATATACAATGAAAAAATATTCCAAATTTTATTGTTTATCTATTTTGCATGTTTGTAAGTAACAAACCCGATTTATATACTAACGTACTATATTAAAGGAAAATTACCATGTGCGCACTGCAGCAAAAAAGCGTCGTGGGCACTCTTAATTTTTAGTTTCAAAGTAGTGTAAGAACTCGTTTGGCCCGCGTTCAAGCCGTAAAAATTTTTTTTTCGTATTATTTATAGTTCAAACTTACCTCTCATATAAATTTCAAAGTGAATAATATTTGACATCACCCTCGTGAAATATTACATTTTTTACAACCTGTAAGAACAATTTTGTCCTGCTTGCCAGGTGTAAGAAACGTTTTTTCATAAATTATTTATTAAAAACTAACTAGCAAATAAGTTTTAAGGTGAATAAAATTTGACATACTCTCTGCTTTTTTTTCACTCCCCCGCAGGGGTTGGACCACCCTCCAGGTGTAAGAAATGACTTTTCAATATTAGAAGGATGTAATCTATCGAATATATAGGGTTTCCCGATGAATAAGATTTGACATAAATTTAGTGTTACGGGCTCCCGGTCTATTACATTTATAAATCTACCGTGATCTCCGATCACTTAATCGCTGTTTGTCTTACATAATGACGACTATTCGTCGTTAACTTGGAATAACGAAAGAATATAACCTTTGTTTGTTTAACCACGTGTCGTTGTCCTTCGGACCTCAACAAAATTAACGCCACAATCAAAGAAAAGAAAGAAAATCAATTTATTGCGCAAAAAGAAAATTTAACTCACTTGCGGATCGCGCATTAACCCCTTTTCGCATTATCGACTGTTATATCTTAATCGTGGTATATTTTATTAGAAAGTGTGTGAAAATTAGTGAGATGGATCGCTTTTGATCCATCTCACTTAAGCTTTAACTTATCGAACTTAAACTTTAAACGCACGCATTGTCATAATTGCGCGGGTACGTGTCTATTTGCACATTTGTTTACACATCACTGTGCATCGGTCTGGGTACGTGTTTGCCCATTGTGTCGGCGATTGCTGGCAACATCCATCGCATCTGCCGCTGGATTCCACCTGTGGCTGACGACTCCGTTGTCGCCTCCGGCCGTGTTCGCGCGTCCACCTTCTCCGCCTTAGCCCCCCTCGGCTTGACCAATGGCGCGGCGAGTACCTCGTTCGCCACGATCGTTGGTGCTGGCCGTGCTTGTGGCGCCTCCGTTCGGGCAGTCTCGGCGATTGCAGCCGTCGGCTGCAAGGTACAATCTCGCTAGGTTTATTCATGCTTTTTGTATGTACAGGATAAATATTTTTTTAATGTCTATGAGTAGGTGGTCGTGTGTCAGTGTAAATTATAACTGTGTAGTGTAATATTCTCATGTCAAGTGTATTCAGAATATCAGGCACCTCTTCTTCTTGGTAATGATTTTTCGTGGGATAAATAAGTTTCGTCCGGGAGTCCCTGGCTTGCCTCTTGGCGGTACGGGACTAAATCAAGCCCGAGGAAGTCGAGGTCGTGGAGGAGTCTTAAAGAAAGATTCCGTCTGCGTTCGGATTGGAAGGTCTATAAGGTGTAGCTTCCACGGAAGGAAAGTCTCCACCTTGGAAATCGGAAATGGATCCTTTGCCTGGATCTCGGAAACTGAAACGGTAACCGGGGTGAACTTCCACCTCGTCTTGGTCTCAGGAGCCGGGATGGTGATCGGGATAAGCTTCCACGGTGGAGTCTTTATTTTGGAGGTCGGGTTAAGACTCTTAGATTTATCCTCAGGAACAGGAGTCGGAGTCAGGATCCGAGTTGGAGTAGACAGCGTCTCAGTCTCTACCGATTTTGATGTTGCCCGACAGGCTGGGTCAGTATGACCCCAGTGGCAATCGGTGTAAACATCCACTTCTTCTTGGTCTTCGGGATACACTTCCACGATGGAGTCTTTACCTTGGAGACCAGGTTAGGACTCTTGGATTTACCCTCAGGAGCAAGAGTCGGAGCCGGAGCCAGGATCGGAGTTGGAGAAGGCAGCGCCTTGGTCTCCACCGGGTTTGGTGTTGCCCGACCGGCTGGGTCAATATGACCCTGAAAACCTTTCCGCGGCAGTGTGTCGGTTGACTCTTACCAAAGAGTTAATGCCCTGTGTGGTATCCCCACCTAAAGGTACATAGTACCTAAACGTCTAATATCGAGTCGACGAGCAGTCAGTCGATCGTGAGCTCGTCTCGACGTCTCACGGAGTCAAAATAAACGCCAGTGTTTCCCCGCACGCGTCTTCTCAGTTATTCTCCTATCCCTTGTAACGATGCACTCCCAAAATAGGCATCGTTCCGGCACAACATCTCGCCGAAGCCACCCAGCCGACCACCCGCGGGGTGAAGACCGGGCACGGTGTGCCCATTTTTTTAAACCTTAGCACACAGCGTTAAGAAGTCCGCGAACGGACTTACCGCCTCGACGCGCCGAGCGGTGCCGAAGGCGGCCGAAGACCGCCGAGCGCGATCGCGGCGTCGCACAGTGGGGCCAAAGTGAGTTTTCGCGGACAAACTACCTTTTAGACTGCAATTCTTGACCAAATTAAACGTTTTTTTTTTAAATGTGCGTAATAAAATTTTCTAAAACTTTGTCGACCCCGATTAAAAAAAAAACAATTGTTCATTGATAATCAACTGTCGAAGTTAATAAAAAATTGATGTGCAGACCAATCACCTTACCCGTCACCCATAAAACTGTTTATTGGGTCGGAAGAAATGCATAAACGGTTTTTGATGTCGCTGATCACGAATCTGAGGTTGAAATTAAGCAATTCAAAATGGCGGACCCAATATGGCGGAATCAAATTGTAAAAATGTAGGATATACATCTTATAGAAAAGTATATATGGGGGGTTATCGAAGTAACTAATCACGAATCAGAGGTCGAAATTTATGAATTTAAAATGGCGGACCCAATATGGCGAAAGCAAATTGTAAAAATGTTGCAAATCTTGTATAAAATTTTTCTCTGATTGTCTTCGCTGATTACGAATCTAAGGTCGAAATCTACAAATTAAAAATAATAAATCCAATATAGTGAACTCAAATTCTAAATACTAATTTTGAAATAAAATCAATTAATTTCTTAACCGTATAATTGCATAAGTGTAAAGTTTTCTGTAATAAATCTTTCTGGCATATTCGGCTAATTTTAACTGCAATGGAAAATAAAAACTACCTTTTAAGAAAGTGGTTGAGAATGATCGATATAATACTTTTTGTTACAATTGTTAAGTCGAAAAACTGTAAAAGAAAATTTAAAAAACAATATAAGTTTTAAAATTAACTTATATTGTGTTTTTAAAATTGAAATTGCGCCTGTTTTAACTCTATGTATAGAAGTCCTCTGTATTCTCATCATCTCCATAAATATTGTTTTTATGTTCATTAATTCTATGTTGAAGTAGTCTCCCTGTGTTTCCTGTATATGTAGGACTACAAATATTGCATTTAGTTTCATAAAAGTACTCCACTGAATTGTAATAAATTGAGTTTTTTCTTAAAATATGGGTAGGAGCACCTAATTCGAGAGTACGATATTTTAAAAGTATCTGAATAATATGCAATAATTGCGTAGAGTTTTATTTTTTGCGCCGATTATTTTATGTATTATTTTATAAATTAATCGCTTTCAGCCGAACCCAGAGTCAACGAACGAGGACGTAGCGATTACCTGACTCCATTTTGTTTTTTGTATTTTTTGTATTTTTTGTATTTTTTGTATTTTTATATTTTTTTGTAGTTTTTTGTATTTTTAAGTTTTTTTGTATTCTTTTTTGTAATTTTTTTTACTTTTTATACTTTTTATAGAATAAACCGATTTTAACGCCTTTTAATGAAAATTATACCGACACTTTCAACATATCTTGGCTATCTGCATGTAACGGTCTTTTTGATTTGTCCTTCGTTTTTTTGGTCATTACAATTAATGGATCGGACGAGGCTAACAAGAAATGCAGCAAGTCCGTATTTGTGTGAATTCGAGAATCTTTCCTCGTTCCATGTTCCCTAACGGACTTGACAATTTTATTTCGGGCTTCCAGACTTTCTTCCGTATAGAATCCTAGAGGGAGCGACAATGCTTCAATAACTTTTGCTCCATGTAACAATACTTTATGCACTGACGCAGGCATGAAATACCACGGATACTTGGATACGTACAATTCCGCTGTTTCGAAAGCATACGTTTCAAATTTAATTGCATCGATATGTTCCCCAGATGCCATTGTTTGCAAGATTACATGGAATCTATGTATTAATTGCTTGTCTACACCGGTGATTTTACTGGTAGCTTTTACGTTAGAGAAAAACGTTCTAGCAGTATTGCCAACATTAGTTGTTCCACTTCCTTGCTTAGGCACATCAACAAGCAGTCCTAATTGCTCTCTAAACTCTTGTTGGATTCGTTTTTTAGTGGAGTGTGCTATACTCTTGTTTTCCCCCTGAATAGTCCACTTTTTAAATGGTAGCCTGTACGCAATATGTAATACGCACTCCATAAATCTTATCCACGCATGAAGCGTTGATAAGCCAAATTGTAGCGCGGTCACATCTTTAATTTCTCGATGTCTATTAAGAATAATAATTCTCTTTACTTATTTAATCGAGCATCATTTAATTGCTAAAGAAATACAGTGTCCAAAATGTGGTAATAAATTAATAATTGATACAAGTAAGCTCAGATTTCGATGCCAAAAAACATATTATGAAAAGAATTCCAGCAAAAAAAGATGTAAAAAACAATGTATGTTTCAAACAAGTGTAAAATGTGATACGTGGTTTAGCAAATATTCATTTTAAGTTGTAGCACTTGTAGAAGCTTCTGGCTCTGAGATATCTGCTTCATCATGGATCTTTGGTGGATACAGTTCCGCAATGGTACAGAAAAAACTGCTCAAACGGTCTTCGTAATCATGAACGCGTTTGAAGAGATGTTCTGCTAAATATCCCACTAAGTGTGAAGTACGTGTTCCGTACCGTGGGATATTAGCTCTTACCTCTCTCCAAACGCGTTCTATGCGCTGGGTGTAAGCTCCTAAAAATTTAAAAAACTGTCAAGACATTTATGCAACATTTCTTTATTTTTTATCTTAATTATGTTATAGTTAAACCCAAACATTTGTAAAACTATTTAAAGTTTATATTTACCGGTATCTAAGTCGACGAAATCCATGGAATGATTAACTGTCAGATGTTGGAAGCCTTCATTGTTTAAACAATTATAAGACTTCCAACAATCTGATATTATTGTCGTCTCAGGTAGGATCCACTCTTTGATAATTTCCAGCAAAGTTTTTTCTGTACGATCAGGAACTGGCACAAGAAATACTTTTCTTGATTCGCGTTCGTATCTACCGAAGATCCATTTCCCTTCGATAATTCGGCCACGGTTGTATTTTCTTTTGCCGATTTTGGCCTCGTCAATCTCAACAATTTTATCAGGCCCTCCAAGTTTGGTCAAATTTATTTTGGCCCAGTATATGCAAACCTATATCATTTTAAAATAAATTTACTAAATATACATTTAACATATTTATATTTAATGTATTAAATGTATCAAATTATACTTACTTCTTGGCAAAAAGAAACCCAATCAATAACCGAATGATCGAAAAGTTGTAGCTCAGTGCACAAAAATTGATGTCATGGAGGCCGTAACATAATAAAATATACTGTTAGTCGGCATACTGTTTCCAAACTTAATTTTGCTTTGGAAAACCACGTATCACATTTTGCACTTGTTTGGAACATACATTGTTTTTTTACATCTTTTTTTGCTGGAATTCTTTTCATAATGTTTTTCGGCATCGAAATCTGAGCTTACATGTATCAATTATTAATTTATTACCACATTTTGGACACTGTATTTCTTTAGCAATTAAATGATGCTCGATTAAATAAGTAATTAAGTTTTCTTTATTGTGAGTTACTGCGAAAAACTCGTGCAGTCGCATTGTGTTGACAGTTAGACTCGTAAAATTAAAACAAAAGAGAATTAACATTTGAAATAATTGAAATTGTGTTACTTACCAAGCAGACAGTTGTCACGTGACCTTCTTTTGCATGCGCGTGCGGCTACGGAGCGTGCGCATGTGGCCGCAGGGCATGTTCGTGGTCGCTACCAGTCGCTACATCGCGTCAGTATGACAGGTCTCATAACCTGATAGTCGTCAACTTTAACAGTTAATGTCTCGCTTCGCGGGGCAGAGCGGGGCTTTTTTCTGCCAGATTCGTTCGTTTTGTGCAAAAACGCGTCGATTGAGCCTAAATTCAGCGAAATCGGTGAGGAGGGAGCTCTCCTTCAGATTTACCTTCTTTTCTTCTGGAGACTTCAAGTTTGTTCCTCCTTCCATCTCGATTCTCTGTTTCTTGCCTTTTCTTACCCCTTTCCGTCACTGCATCCTTTCCTTTCATTGCTCCTATATCTCTTCTTCTTTTCTTCTGAAGACTTCAATGCAAGTTTGTTCCTCCT
Organism: Temnothorax ravouxi; assembly: GCA_030770255.1. Taxonomy (NCBI): domain Eukaryota; kingdom Metazoa; phylum Arthropoda; class Insecta; order Hymenoptera; family Formicidae; genus Temnothorax; species Temnothorax ravouxi. Next base: position 160,677 of record JASTWP010000251.1, on the reverse strand, counting down.
TCCATCTCGATTCTCTGTTTCTTGCCTTTTCTTACCCCTTTCCGTCACTGCATCCTTTCCTTTCATTGCTCCTATATCTCTTCTTCTTTTCTTCTGAAGACTTCAATGCAAGTTTGTTCCTTCTTCCTCCTTCCATCTCGATTCTCTGTCTCTTGCCTTTCCTTCTTTCCAAGATCCGCCTTCCTTCTAAACAATCAAATCAAGAACTGGTTGTATGACATCTTCCTTTCCGTTCTCATCTTCTTCTTACTTCCTCTTCTCTCTCTTCCGTCATTCGCCATAGCCTCCTCCATATTCTCTGCCCCTCCCTTTCTTTTCTTACTTTCTTCCTCCCCTTCTCGGACTTCCGGCCGGATCACCTCCTCGTAGGAGTTTCTACTGTTCTTTCTGCTCACTTCCTCTGTCGTCGCCGCTTCCATTGTTGTTTTCTTCCCCTTTCTCTTTCAGTTCCTTTTTGATTTCTTTACTCTGCCGCTCGATTTTTTGTCCTACCTCCCTTATTTCCTTTATAGCTTCCTTTATCCAGTCCGTCTCTTCCATCTTCTGCTCAGTCCTCGTCGTCCTTTCCTTTTTTGTCATTTCCATCTGCCGTTCTTTACTAACATTCCTTTTTCGCATTTTCCGCCTCTAACCTCTCGCTTATTTTACTCGCTACTTGTCTGCTTCGTATCTCTCGCCTTCCACGCTTCTCGTCAATGCGCCAACCTCACAGTCTCTCCTTCAGGCCTGCCAACTCTGCCCGCTCCCAGCGCCGTCCCGTCTCTCTTCCTGGCCTCACTCTGCGCGTGCGCCCGCTCAAATCGTAACCGGCCCTGCCCGCTCCCAGTGCCGTCCTGTCTCACTTCCCGGCTTTACTCCGAGCGTGCGCTCGATCAGATCGTACCTCTCGCCTGTCTCTCGCCACTTGTCCGCTTCATATCTCTCGCCTTCCCCGCTTCTCGTCAGTGCGCCATCTTCATAGTACCTCCTTCAGGCCTGCCAGCCCTGTCCGCTCCCAGCGCCGTCCTGTCTCTCCTCCTGGCCTCACTCTGCGCGTGCGCTCGTCGCTCGTGCCTGAACCGTTGCTACGCCTCGACGCCCCGCGGTGGCGTCAGCCCGCTCTTTTGGAGGGGCCGGCACCCCGCGCCGTCTCCGCCGCAGCCGGGCTCTCTGTGTCCTGCGCCATCTACTCTCACCGCTTTCGTCTAGAGCCGCCACTTTCCGGTGGTGGCCCCACCAGCACGCCTGCGCATCTCTCCGTCCTTGTCGTTCTTTTTCCCCTTCTTCTCGCTCTCTGCTTCCTTCCCCGGACCTAACCCCTAAGCCTCTTCCTTTCTGGGATCCTCTTGTTCTTGCTTCACGGCCTGTTTCGCATATTCCCTTTAATTCCTCTTCTTCCTCTATATTTCCTCCGTCGATTCCATAGCTCCTCCGCGGGTTTCCTTCCTTTTCCTTCCTTTTACTCCGGTTTCACTACTCTTTCTTCCATGAGCCGACTGTTCGCTCCAACCGTCCCGGAAGGAAGGTTTTATTTTGTCTGAAATAACTGAGGGAGGAGAATTAACAAATATAATATCGGTGTACAATACGGAAGGTTGGAGCAGTATGGAAGAAATTTTGGATAAGTAGTTGGAAAATAAAGATAGAGAACGTACATTTATTGGTGGAGATTTTAATATTAGAACTGGTGAGTTAGGGGGCGGGGAAGAAAAGGAAGGAGGTCTGGAAAGGAAAAGCAAGGATAAAACTATAGATGGTACATCTTGAATGGTACGACTAAGGGCGACTGGGAAGGAGAATACACATTTGTAAGCGCAAGAGGTAACTCGGTAATTGATTATGTGATTGTCTGCGAAGAATTGTATAATTGCGTTAAAGAATTTATTGTAGATGCAAGGGTGGACTCGGATCACATGCCTATAATTGCAGTAATGGAAGATAGCAGCAGAAGGAATGGGAACGACGTAAAGTGGGTAGATGAAGAGGATGAGAACACTGAAAGAAGATGGAAAACGTGTTGGGATAAGGAGGCTATAAGGTGTTACAAGGATAAGACAGATGATCTCGAATGGGATGACTCGCAAGAGGGAAGATCAATTGAAGAAAAGTGGAGCAAATTGAAGAAGCTAGTCCAGGAGTCTATGATAAAAAAGGAGATTAAGGTTAAAAGGTAGAAAATTGGTTCCAGGGACTGGTGGGACAAAGAATGCACGAAGAAGAAAAGGGATGTGAAGAGAACATATATAAAATGGAGGAAGGGGAAGTTAACTAGAGGAAGGTACATTGAAGAGAAAGGTAATATAAAGGTTTTATATGAACAGAAAAGAAAGAAGAAAAGAGAAGAGGAAGAAGAGGAATTAAAGAACTTAAGGCACTGTGCAGAAGTTTGGAGATTGTTACGGCCCCAATTTAAGATAAGAGAAACAATTACACAACAATAAGTTGTGAAACATAGATATTAAGTAAGAAGATGTAAAATAATAGAATTAAGAAACCGAGACCCTGAAAGATATATTGAGAGCAAGCGACAAAGGAGAATCACAACAATAAGTTGCGCGACCGGCCTACTTCCGATCGAGCAACTCAGCAAAACCGAAGGACGGACAGATGGATAAAACGGAACGAGAACAGAGGACGGGGGGCAGTCGCTAGTTACCATCTTAGCGGACACGCGCGTCCGATTAACGAATAATAAATCACTTACTGAAACGCGAGCGGCGTAACTAAAGTAAAAGAAACTGTATTAAAGGCTAAAGAGAAATATATTTGGTTGATTATATTATACATCGCGACAAGTGTTTCTTCTCCGACCCGAGATTCCAGAACCCTGTGCCGACCCAGAGAGCAACTCCCGGTACCGGCACAACAAGATTTATAAACAGAAAGAGGAAGAAGAAAGTCTGGAATGATAACAACATTAGCTGTGAAGAGTGGAAAGAGTATTTTAAGGAGCTATTAGGCGGCACGGATGAGAACCGGGCTAACAAGGAAGTTGCAAGTTTTAACTAGGTAGGAGCAGTACAAAATGAGCTTGTAGGAACACATCTAGAGGAAGAGGAGGTTGCAGAAGCGGTTAAAGGGATGAAAAAAAACAAAGCGGTAGGTGTAGACGGTATTCCGATGGAGGCTTGGTTGTATGGAGGCAGCTCAATAAGGAAAGGGTTGATAGAGGTACTTAATCAAGTCTGGAGAGAGGGATGTATTCCTAAGGACTGGAGAACTTCAATTATAGTCCCTCTTTACAAGAGAGGGGAGGTAAATAAGGAAACTACAGGGGAATCTCTTTTCTGTGCTCAGCCTATAAAATATATGCAGAGATAATTAGAAGAAGGTTGGAGAAAAAAAGATCGTGGTACAAAAAGGTTTGCTGCCGGAGAGTCAAGCGGGATTTAGGAAAGGACGTTCAACGTTGGATAACATTTTTGTATCGGATCATCTAACAGAGGGAGAATAGGGATGGAAAGATAGACAAGGTCTATGCGTTCTTCGTTGACTTGAAAGCGGCTTTTGATAATGTAGACAGAGGTCAGCTGTGGAAGATTCTTAGGAAGATGAGAATTGAAGAAGAGCTTGTAAAAAAGATGGAAGAAATTTATGAAACTACGGCAGTTACAGTTATATAGAACGAAGTATGGTTTAACAGAAGAATTCAAGGTTACGAAAGGCGTGAGGCAGAACTGTGTTCTGAGTCCACTTTTATTCAACTTGTTTATGGCGGACATTAGGAATGTATTGAAGGAAAGAGGAATCGGCGGAGTTAAACTAGGAAATGATAGAGTATGATCGTTAGAATATACGGACGATATGGTATTTTTAGCTAAAAATAGGGTTGCAATGTTAGACATGATGGATACAATTAAAAGATTTCTTAGAAAAAGGAAAATGGTATTGTGTACCAAAAAGACTAAGATGATGGTATTCAATAAAAAAGATAGGGAAAATTTTGAGAGGTGGAAATGGGATAATAAAGAAATTGAAGAAGTTAAGCAGTTTAAATATTTGGGATTTGTGTTCAGCAGAAATGGAAAATATGCAGAACATGTAAAAGATTTATGCAGAAAAGGGAGGATTGCGGTAAATAAGGTCTGGGGTTTGGGGGAAAGAATTTGTAGAAACAATTTTTGTAGAAGGTGGATATTGTTTAAATATTTGGTTCAAAGTGTGATTTTGTATGGTGTGGAAATATGGGGGTGGGAGGAAAGAAAGGAATTAGAAAAAATTATATTGGATTGCGTTAGATGGATTTTTAATTTGAAAGGACCCCGCACAAAAACCTATGGAAATGGGTTCTCGGTAAATTTGTCTGAAACTTGGGAAAATGTTGTTTATGTCATCCCGATCAAAAGTTCTCATGGCAACAACTTTCATTAAAGCAGTATTTTAGCTCCAGGAGACCTCAAAGATGGATATTTTATCACGCGATCACAGATGATTTCACACATTCAGCTTTCAGAATAATGATTGTGGGTGTGTTTGTGTGTGTCTGTGTGTGTGTATTGCATAACCCATAAAACTTAATAACCTAATGTATTGATGAATAACAGTAATAACAATATGAATCGTCGGCATTAGCGTTATCCATATGTGTACCGCAAGAAAGTTGCGCGATCGGATTTTGTACATCATTATGGCCCTGAAAAGGGCCGATTTTCTCCTCAATTCATGAAAATATACACACACACACACAAAATCATTATTCTGAAAGTTGAATGGGTAAAATTATCTGTGATTGCGTGATAAAATATCCATCTTTGAGGTCTCCTGGAGCTGAAATACTGCTTTAAAGAGAGTTGTTACTATGAGAACTTTTGATCAGGATGACATGAACAACATTTTCCCAAAGTTTTAGACAAATTTGCCGAGAACCCATTTCCATAGGTTTTTGTGCGGGGTACTTTTGTACCCCAAGATATATGATGTCAAGGAAGTTGGGATTAAAGAAATTAAGAATAGGGTGGGGGACTGTCGTCTTCGGGTGGCAGAGTCCGTACCGGTGATGTTTGCAAAGCCGGTAGGTACTGGGACTGCGTCCTTGGGTGACAGAGTCCGTACCGGTGTTGTTTGCAAAGCCGGTGGGTGCTGGGATCTTTTGATAGAGTCCGCGCTGGCTTTATTATACACAATGTATTATTACATGTATTATTACATGTCATACATTGTATGTGATTTCATTTCTAATTAATTTTTTTTTGTTTTATTTACTTGCTTTGCACGTTTCGTTTTGGGTTAATATCAATTGATAAACTTTTTGTAAACGATGCCTTTACGAAAAAAATTTTCTTGTGTTATGCCGCGTCGCCGGTTGGTGACGGCTTACGGCAAAATGTTATTATTTTCGGGATCTCTTGACCTGACGAGTTGGAACTTGGTAGGCACAAGCGGGCAGACTAGGAAGAGCTCGGGTTTGTAGATGGGACAGGGTGTAGGCGTCGTCAAATAAACTTTACTTCGTTTCACTTTATATTGGAGCTTTATTTCAGCGCCCCTTTTACACTCACTAACTTACACTTGTATTTGCCTTTCACAATTATTATTATTCGCACGCGCTTTGTTATAATGTAAACTTTCGCGACACGACTTGCGAGAACGGTCACGGGCAGAGTCTCCGGTGTATTACTCTCCGCCGCGGCTTCTTCGACGCTCCCTTATATTGGTTGGGATTATGCCCTGTCGGCGCTTTTCCGCCGGGTTCGATGGTCACCCGAATGAGGTCGGTCAGTGACCGAGCGCATTCGCAATCTTGCTGTACTTCCGCGGTTCCGCGATTGTCGAAATGCGTTGTCGCACATTCCTAAGCATCTCGCAATATTGACGCGGAAGCTTGATGCACTTCCGCGGTTCTGCGAATGTCGAAATGCATTGTCGCACATTCTTATGCATCTCGCAATAGTTCGATTGACGCGGAAGCTAAACTTTTAAATATCCGCAAATACAAAAGTTGATTATCACGGTCTGTCGCTAAGTTCTGACCGCGTGTTGCAAAATGAAGATCAATGAAATTTAAGACTTTTAATCGTACGGGCTGTCTTTGAGAGTCGTTACAAAGTAACCCAGGCTATATAGAAGTTATTCGAATCATAACTACGGAATTCGATTGTCGCGGCCTGTCACTGCTGAGATTAAGTCCCTACCGCGTGTTGCGAAATTAAACCGGATTAAAATTAAGAGTTTTATCCACATAGGTGGTCTCTTTAGATCAAAACAAAGGTACCGGATCCGTAATCATTGTAAAGATATCGAAAATATAAAAGTTGGTATGACGGCGTGTTGCCTATATGTCAGACTTAATCTTTATCGCAAAATAAGTATACGGGCGTTAATCTGTCGAGAAATTATGCATCTCCATGCCCTTAATCGATCAATCAAGTCAACGGTTAATCTACTCGTTAAAATTGATAATAAATTAAAATAAAGTGTCCTTTTGGACATATAACGATTCTATCGTTATATCGTGACGTTTTTAGTCACTGTCAAACAAATTAATAAAAGAAAACATTGAGTTTCTATCAAAATAATAAATATGACTCAAAATATTACATTGGTATCAAAATACTATCAAAATATGTCCTACAGTGGACTGTCACTTACTATTTAAGGTTGTGTATGCTATATTTATTTCGCAAACTCTAAATAATACGCTTATGTCATTTATGACTAATATATATTGTTGCACTCCGGCGACTTTCGCACGCTCCCTAGGCACTCCCGCACTCGGTCGCGCGTTAACTCGCGTACCGCGGAATAAGGGAACACAGGTTTTAGGAACGAAAGGATAGTTTATTGCGAATGTTACAATCATAGAACGAGAACCGAAACGTTCGCTCGAGTTTCAGTCCGGAGGAAATCTCAAAGCCGGGCTGTATCAACAACGCATAGCAACGCCCGTTGCTAAAGACGCTCCGCGGCGGAAAATACCGGGCGAAGCTGCGAACTCAGCGCGAGTGCAACAATATGTATACGTAGATATACCTAGGTTAAGAATGGGTGTAATTTCTTTATTTCTTCTTTTTATTTCAGGCACCCACCTATTTAGTCACGGACTGGGAATCAGCTGGGTCGGCGTCATCCTCTCGCGTCACCTGGCTCGGCTCGACGTTCTCGTCCTCCGGATCATCAGGCTCGCTACTGCTGTCTATTACTATGGTCGTCAGTGAGCTGGTGCTCACGTTGAGTTTGTCTTTGTCAGGATCTTCCGGGATAGGAGTCGAGGATATAACACATGGATCGAAGGTCTTCACCTCGGTCTTCGTCTTCGCTCCTTCCCTGCTCGGCGTAGCTTCCCTCTTGTCCTGCATAATGGTCTTTGCGCGTAGACTCGTATCTGACGAGGACAATGCGGTCGACGCGGTCTTAGCCGTCGGTTGCAGTGTCATCCGCGTATCGGAGATTATTCAAGTTTTTGCCGTTGATTATTATTCCCCCGTTGTTTCCTTCCAGGGCGCGTCTCATTATATATTCGCCGTAGACGTTGAATAACCCGGGTGACAATATGCAGCTCTGCCGCACCCTTTTATGTGCTTTGAAGGGTTTCGATTTTTTGTTCTCCAGCTTAATGACTGCCGCACTCTCCTTGTACAAATTGCTTATCAGGGTCACTAAATGATCTGGGACTCCCATCTCTCTTAGCACTTTCCATAGGTCTTTCTATCTTACACAGTTGAACGCTTTCTTGTAGTCTATGAAGCACAGGAACATAGGCGTATTAAATTCGCGTGCTTTTTCTATCAGTTGGCGGATGTTGAATATTTGATCTCTGGTTCCTCTGCCTTTAACGAATCCGGCTTGTTCAGGAGAGATTTGATGAGACAGATACTGCTGCAGTCTACGGTCGATTATTTTAAGTAGTACCTTGCTGACATGGGATATCAGAGATATTGTGCGATAGTTTTGGCACTTTCGTGTGGACCCCTTTTTATGGATAGGTATTACGGCAGATTTGGCCCAATCCTTAGGCCACTGGCCCGATAGCCAGACTTTATTGCAAATGTCGTGAATTATCCTAATGCCCTCGTCTCCTAGCAGCTTTATCTTTTCGGCGGACACTTCGTCCAAGCCGGGTGCTTTATTTGGTTTAAGATGCGTTATGGCCTCTTCCACTTCACTTTTCAGTATTGGTGGTTCCCGCTCGTTTGTCATCTTTATCGCTTGTTCCCCGTTTTCTGTTATCGTATCTTCTTTGTACAGTTCTTCGCAGTACTGCCTCCAACGTTCTACTATGTCTTTGCTTTCCCATAGAATCTTGTCGCTTTTGTCCTCAATGGCCGCTGTCCTCGGAGTGAATTTTCGTGTTAGTTCACAAACTTTCTTGTATAGATTGCGGGTGTCGTTGGAATTTTGGTGCTCTTCGATTTCTCTGTAGGTTTTCTTTATGTATTCATTTTTGTCTTGTCTGCATTCTCTTTGTATTTTTCTACATAATGCTTTATACGTATCCCTTGCTGCCTGTGTTTTTAGTCCTTTTCTTTTTAATTCTTTTCGTTCCTTGATAGTGATGAGGGTGCGTTGCGTTATCCAGAACTTGTTGGATCTATTTGGGCGGTTTTTGCCTTGGACTGATTCCGAGGCTGTTTTAATAATCTTTTTGAGTTTTGCCCATTCTTGGTTCGAGTCTTGTGTGTTTATAATATTCGTTGTGTTGGTGGCCAATTTTTGCTGGACTTCTTGTCGGAATAGTTCCTTATTAGCATCATTGATTGTTATTACTTTCTGTGGTTGGCGGATGTTTTTCAGGCGCAGTCTGAACTTCATTACCAGTAGTTGGTGGTCAGTTCCGCAGTCAGCACCGGGATAAGTTTTGCAGTTTAGGATGGAGTATTCCCATCGTGATCCGACCATGATGTAGTCTATTTGGTTGCTGTATCTGTCGCCGGGCGACTTCTATGTGTCTAGTTTTCTGATATAATGTTGGAACAGTGTGTTGGCTATTGTTAAGTTGTGTTTCTGGCAGAACTGAAGCATTCTGTCTCCTCGGTCATTTCTGGTTCTCATGCCGAAGCGTCCCAACACTTCTTTGAATTGCTGGTCTATCACAGCTGTACGTCCAATCTTCGCGTTCACATCCCCCATTATAACAGGAATTTTGCCTCTGGGAAGGTCGTTTATAGTATTTTCTAGCTGTTCGTAGAATGTTTCTATGGCTTCTTCTGTCGACTCCGCCGTTGGGGCATACACTTATATAATGTTGATGTTCAGTGGGTGTGCATTGATTTTTAGTATTAAAATCCTGTCGCTGACCGCCTTGTACCCCAGGACCGATTTGTTAGTCGCACTGGAAAGCAGCAGAGCCACACCGTTGCGACTTTCCAAGTTGTGGCCTGAAAAATATATGACATTGCCGGACGCCGTGCTGAAGTGTCCTTCCCCTCTCCAGTGCGTCTTGCTCAGTCTTACTATGTCCAGTTTGAGGGACTGGATTTCTCTTTCCACAATGAGCAGTTCCCGATTTGTAGGAGGCCCCGAGTGTTCCATGTGCCTATTTGGAGGTTGTTGCGCAGGTTTACTCCGTTTCGTGTGGCATCATTAAAAGCAGCTCCCCCCGGAGATCCGATTGGGGAGCTATTTAGTCCTCCGGAAAATTTTACGCTGAATGAAGCCATAATGTTCTCTTGGGATAAATGATGAAGGTGGTTTCCTGTTTCCTTTCTTCATGGACCAACGGTTTAACGTCTCTTTCCGAAAAACGGTAGCGCCGATATCTCCTCTTTCCCCAGCATACCCGTCACCGGGCAGGTGAGGGAAAATCCCCCATTAGAAGAGAGAAATCGACTTGATGGCGTCCCCCGAAAATTTCGAGGAGGCGCGCATCCTGTAGTTCCCGTCGCCTTCTACCAGAGCCACCACGAATCACCGGAAAAAAAACCCCACCAGGATTTTGTGTACCTGGCTGGGATCAAACCCGGATCACCGGAGCGTGAATCCAGCGTCTAGCATAGGAGACCACTGACTTGCTGTAGACTCGCTCCTTGTTAGTATGGCAAATTTATTTACCTTTAGATTACAAGATGTATCTATTCAAACTATTACTTTTCTATTGTCATATATTAATTTTTGGTTGAATACGCGTATATCTTACCGGTAAGTAGCAAATTTAGTCAATTTTATTATGAGTATTCAACATTATTCGAGAAAAATTTTCTGCGTGTAGGAAATCCGTAAAGGTTATGGAATTGCGTGGCATTAGATGGTTTAGGAAATTGTTTTAAATTCCTCCCGTAATGACCAAACACACACGCACACGCACACACACACACAATTTTATGAAAATAGGAAAGGATAATAAATTTCAATGCTTTTAGATAAAAGTTTATTTTTTATTTACTATATAATTAATATACTTTATAGTATTTAACATAAAGTATTAATAAAGCAGAACTTTCGGTTAAAAATTATAATCAAACAAAAGATAAAAAATCAAATTTAAACAAAAGAAACTTGTAAAAATAAGAAATGTAAAAATAAAATGTTAAATAAAATACTTAATATTTATAAGAAATAGATATAAACATTTTTATTTTATATTAAAATATGATTTTTGTAAATAAAACGTTTTATTTTAATGTAACAATACCGACTGTTAAATATTTAAAAAATTTAATGTTTTACATTAGTCTGTTTATCCCAAAGTTACCAAAAATTAAACTAATACGGAACTTTTATAATTACAATTAATTCATAAAAATGACTTTCAATTTTGTAAGTGATAGGGAATGACATATTCAATATATATTATAGACTCAAATAACGATGGGATAAAACTGGGAATTTAACGTATTGTACTCGTTTTTCAATCTTAATTTGGAATAAAATAGAATTTGTTTTGTTGTAAATATCGCCGGAATTCAATGGAATTCGATATATATATTGATTTCCAAATTTGGGATTTAATGGTATTTATTTCATTGTCGGAATAGTCGGAATTCAATGGAGTTCAACACGAACACTTTTCAATCCTTATCCTGGCATTCAATGGTATTCATTTTATTGTCAGAATAGACGGAATTTAATGAAATTCAATACGGAAATTTTTAATTCCTAGTTTGGCATTCAATGGTATTTATTTCGTTAAAGAAATTAATGGTATTCAATGGAATTCATGACGAAACTTTCCAATCCTTGACCTGGCATTCAGTGGTATTTTTTTCGCTACGTTTTTGTGTCGAATTTGGATGGGATTCAAAAAAGACAAATTTTTTCCAAAATAAAGAATTTCATGATATTGAAACTATTTTAATCTTTTTTTTTGAACAAAATGGAATTCGGAAAGTCTTTAATTGAATTCCTGGCAATCCCGTTTCAATTCTTTTTAATCTTTTTTCGTTTGCTGGGATAAGCAACCATCTATGACTATGTAGCAACCATAGAGTATATCACATATACTATATCACATACTTTTAGACTAGACTTCACATCTTCTCTTCTTCATTTTTATTGGTGGGTCTCCCGTTAAAATTCTTCGTTTGGCACATTCCAAACATCTGTATCCACAGATGATTTGTATATGCAAATGTACATATGGACATCTCTCGCTATCTCTTTTACCTGTATAAATACAAAAATACAATTGTTAATTATTTTAAAAATTATATAGTAATATACAAATTCAGAGTCGAACTCACGTGAGACACTACCGAGAACAAAGAGTTTAGGCAAGAAACGGCTGTCCTTGTGCACGATGGTCTCGTCACGTTGACGAGATAGCCTTCCGCGGCTTTGTTGACACTGTCTTCGGCACTTCGCGTACGTGCACGCGAGCAAGAACAAAAAACAATCCGCGAGAAACTGAGAAACAAACGATTGCGGACGATTGATCAAGAATGTCGGACGCCGACGTCCTACTCGTGCTCGTGGCTTCGTTCGCTTCGTGCCCGATCGACTCTTATCGGCGTGACTTCGGCTCGCTTATGCGCGCGTATTACTCGCACGAAATGACCGCACAACTCCTACAAGTGCGCGAGTCCCGAATTAACCGCGGATCTCTCGATCACGCGAGTCCCGAAGTGACCGCGAATCTTCTGATTACGCGAGTCCCGAAAGAACGCGAAACTTAAAGGCGCCTTGCGCCGCGACGCGATCACGTGTTGCCCACGAAGAGCTCATCTCGCTACTCACAATACTCCCAACGCGAACAATTTTCACCACGCGAATCGTTACAACACGGCACAATTCAACGAACGAAGACTAACAGAATTAAACGCACGCTGACTGTCGGCGACCTCACGTCCGGACTTCCGAGACGGGCAATTACGATTACTTTTCCCGGACGGGCCCTCCCGCGGTTTTCCTCTCAATATAATGAATACTACAGCGGATTTCACAACGCGACTCCCGGGAGGGCCTCGGTATCGCGACGATCTTACTTTGTGGTGCGTGAGCAGAAGTCTTACAATGGTCTCTCGATCCGGCAAATCGTCGTCTCGCTCGCTGGATGATACCGGTCAATTCGGCGGCTCACACGACAGTGGCGTGCCTTCGGCCCGGCGGGACCACGTTAGGCCCGCGCGCGCCGGTGTCCTTAGCCCTCTCAAGTGCTGCGCCCTGGCGTTACCGATTCCACTAGGCGATCGCCGCGCCTAACCAGGGCGCCCCTCGCAGCTGCTTCCATCCGCCGGCGGTAGTTTCAAATCCGTATGTGAGTCCGGCTGTCTAGGTCGCGACTCACTGACCGGTTACTCGACGGCCAGGCTGGCCGGGCCGTGGCTCGTCGACCGGTGGCGGAATCCCGGTGGTGGCCGCTTCCTTGACGGGAACCTTCGGGGCGTGCGCCTTCCCGGGTCCTCCGTATTCGGTCTGCAGTCCGTTAGTGCGGGCTAGTCTTGTGCCTGACAGGTCCTCCGCTACCCCGGCCGTGGGCTCCAGCGTGAACCGCCTGTCGGCCGTCCGTCCTCATTAGGCTTCCGGCTGTCCACCTGAAAGTCCCTACGCCGTTATAATACAACCGTGGCCATCTGCTCCGCACCCTCTCGCAACCTGTAAGTCTCGCAACCAACATTATCCCTAACCTCAACGCTAGCGCTCCACCCGCCTCGGGCGGCGGCACCACCCTTGACGCCCCCCGCGGCCGAGCTACCATCCAGGCCGGGGACGTGACTTCTGTCACGTCACAGAGTTTAATAATCTGAATGCTAGCATGAAGCCAGAAACTGTCATTCAGGTCAAAGAACAGTGTAGAGACTTTTTGAGTCTGCTATGTTCAGAGTTACAAAAGAAAATTCCAGAAAACATTAAAATGGTCGAGAAAATATCTATTTTTTCGCCGGAATCAGCTTCTTTTCAAATCAAAGCAGATATAACTGAAATTGCCTCAAAATTCAAAAAAAGTGTGTGTACTAACATAGACTGTACGATACGAGAGTGGAACCTTCTTCGCACTGCACAAGTTAATAATTGTACAAGCACTGAAAGCTTTTGAGCTGAAATGTATGGTATCAAAGACGTTGGCGGAACAAAAAAAATATTTCTAAGCTTGTGCTTGCTTTATTAAGTCTTCCATTTTCGAATGCTTCAGTCGAACGCGCCTTTTCTATAATGAGTATAGTAAAGGAAAGTTGCGGAACAAAATGTCGATTGCAATGGTAGAAGCAATTATGCATATCCGACTCACTCTGAATATTAACTGCTGTGATTTTAAGCCTACTGCTAAGATCTCATTTGCATGCATATTACGTAAATAAAGGAAATTTAGTAATAGGTTTTATCTAGTTTTATATATAAAAACTGTATAATACATATTATTAAGTATATATATGTTGGTTGTGTGATATTTATACAGTTTTATACGTATAATATATATTAATTTAAAATTTTTTAAAGAAAATTGCGCCATCTGATGATTTCTTTTTATTGGAAATTGGCACATTAGTCTGTCAACTAATAAAGAGCTATTTAGGAGATTTCTAGGGGGAAACAAAATAAACCTAAAGGGAGGTCGCACAAACCACCTGGTAACACTGGTTCGAGCGGGTGTCTTCCTGGATAGTGGAGGAGTAGGGAGGCACGGGTCGGTAAAGACCCAAACTGGGAATGCCCCCTCTTACTCAGGTAGCCTTGGTCTCGGGGCTTGGTCCCCTGACGCGCGGGAGAAGTATGGTGGAAGGTCCTACTCCTGAGCCCTGTCCTCTCGCGGATGGCGGTGGCCAAGGCCCATACCAAGTGGGTAGGAGAAGAAGGCTACTGGAGGGAGTGGGCGTGCTGGACGGGGACCACACGTCCACACGTAATCCCCCCCTCTTAGCGCGAGGAATGGCAGTTAGAGGTGGTGTCCCCAACCCGCCGCACACGAGAGACGGTCCATTAGAGCCAGAGAAGGAGGGGAATAACCTCCTCACCCCTCGAAGATAGACGCCCGTCTATTCGGGCCTGGCACGAGGAGGTCCCGGATGGTATCAGTGCGTTTCCCGGGGCCCCCTCTCAGTGTGCCGCGAGGGACATCCGTGAGGTTTTAGCCGGCAGGCCATACATGCAGTATCGTGGGTGATGTGCATGTATGAAATCCGGTACTCCCCCTGCTCCTTCCCGGGGGCAGAGAGAGTCTTCCCCTTCGGGGCTACTGGGTAAACCGGGTTTTAGTTCCGGGATCCCAGTAGCAGAAGATTTCCTCACGTAAAAAAAGGGGGGTTATACGTACATTTTCGTAATTGGTGTATGTAACAATCGGAAAGGTTAGGATCGTGTAAATGTTAGGATTATCGTAATATGCATTTATTTCTACAAAATTCTGGATGGTGTTCCAATTTTCCATGTGTAATTTAAAAGGAAAGTGTGATTCTCGGGATAGGTGGGAAATCGTTTATTTTAATTCTGCTACAATGGTTTCAAGGAGTAGTAATCGCACGAGTATTATACCGCTTTTTGTGTAGGTAAGATATTCCAGGATATCTTTAACGTCGGTTACTAGTTTAGCTGTTATTCGGTTATACTAAAAGATGCTCGTCTATTTCATCGCGGCATATTAGTGTCGATACTCGTTGTTGTACCCGTTTTGTGACGTTCGCTAATATTTTCGTTGTTGCTTATCGACTGTTCTAGCGTCTCTATGTGTCCTAACGTAGCGTTTATAATTTTAATTTGATGCCGCCGCGTGCTGTATTGTATTCTGTAAATTTAGCTGTTCTTGTATTCGTCGGGCGTCGTCGACGTCCATCGTTCCAAATAAAGTTTTACTTATTGTGCCTACTGCGTCTATTAGTCCGCGTCGATTCGTCGTTACTTTATATATTATCTATAACCGTAACAGTAGCTGAGTCAGTTTTGCATTACTTCCTTCTATTATGCGAAGGATATTGTTACATGCTTCTTGGTTATCGTCATATAAGTTATTACATAGCTCTTTGGTCTGTCCGAGGTAATTTTGAAGTTGGTGATGTTTTACTCCAAATTCCGCGACGTCAATTCTGATAGCTAATTTCCACGTTGCTGCCTTTAGTTGGAGGGTTCCGATTTTCTCGTAGTAGATTCCAGGTTCATCGCTAAACGGTGTCACCAAGTACGGTGGTATCGGTTCAGGTATCGTTTCTCCTGCGAGGTGTAGGATAATGATAGTTATTCTGTAATAGAAATACTTTTTTGGAATTTCTTATTTTATCTTTTCTTTTATTGACAACGACTGACAGCAAATCGTTAGTCTCATAATTTTTCTGGCGAGTCCTCGCTTTAGTCTGCTTCTAATCTTTTGAGCAGAGTGCATTTTATTTCGCTATTTCTACGCGACTAACTTTAGTGTCGTGTAATTACGTTTTGCTCGTTACGTCATGCCCAGTCAGTCAAAGTTGCCTGATCTTGAATCTGGTGAGGAGCACGCACCTATAGAAGAGCTGCCGCCTCGTTTATGGGAGAACAATGAGGATGCTCCGGGGTACTGGGACGGCGCATAGGCGATTTCCAAAGGGCTCTTCGACGTCAGGGAGTCGGTGGTGGACACGAGACTCTTAGGCCCCAGTAAAGTAGGGTTGTCTTATCTATTTTTGTTTGCTTATACTATTAGTCGAAACTCGGTAACGATTTGTCACGACGATTATAAGTTATCGTTACCACGATTATAATCATTGTCAGTATAGTCAATTAAATTCTTAATTGTCTTATACTATTACTCTGCTTTATTCTTTTATAAACGCTTTTAAACAATTGGCGTGAACACGTAACGTCTTTCGTTTTATTTTAATAGATGGTTCACGTCGCACAGTGGGGAATTTTGGCTAAAACGTGGCCATAAGTCGGGAAATCATCAGAATTGCATAAAAATCGGTAGGTATATGTTTTTGAGGTCTCTGATTATAAATACAGTATGTAATTTTTCAAAAACAAAATGGCGGTTTTAATATTTTAGGTTATATTAATAGTTTAAGTTATATTAGCAGGAAAATATATTACTTATTTCACTTATTAATGAATAAAATACTTATATTTAGTTCAATAACATATTCGGTGTAGTGTACATTATTAAACTGTATTTTTTTATTAATAACAATAAATTAATAAACAGAATAATAAATTTATTTCGCCAGTGAATAGAATAACAATTAAAGTAATTTAAATCGACCGTAACTGGCAATATATAACGTCTTTTACCGATATGAACATTGAAAAACCGTGAGCCAACTTTTTGTCAGATTCGCACAGCACATTTTCAGATCATCATCGAGACATTATTAATTTCGACCATAAGTTTTTGGTCAGTTAATGTAATTTCTAAATTAGATAGTTTAAATTTTTATTGCGAAAAAATATTACCCCAGCCAGGGTTCGAACCTGGAACCTCCCGTATACCGTGCGGGTGTCGTGCCAATTCGACCACCGGGGCTGTGGTAATATTTATCGCAAAGTTGGCTCACGGTTTTTCAATGTTCATATCGGTAAAAAACGTTATATATTGCCAGTTACGGTCGATTTAAATTACTTTAATTGTTATTCTATTCACTGGCGAAATAAATTTATTATTCTGTTTATTATACACCGTAGACTGAAGTATCGGTGCTCCATCTTATAGTTGTTATTGCGATAAATATTACCACAGCCCCGGTGGTCGAATTGGCACGACACCCGCACGGTATACGGGAGGTTCCAGGTTCGAACCCTGGCTGGGGTAATATTTTTTCGCAATAAAAATTTAAACTATCTAATTTAGAAATTACATTAACTGACCAAAAACTTATGGTCGAAATTAATAATGTCTCGATGATGATCTGAAAATGTGCTGTGCGAATCTGACAAAAAGTTGGCTCACGGTTTTTCAATGTTCATATCGGTAAAAGACGTTATATATTGCCAGTTACGGTCGATTTAAATTACTTTAATTGTTATTCTATTCACTGGCGAAATAAATTTATTATTCTGTTTATTATACACCGTAGACTGAAGTATCGGTGCTCCATCTTATAGTTGTTATTGCGATAAATATTACCACAGCCCCGGTGGTCGAATTGGCACGACACCCGCACGGTATACGGGAGGTTCCAGGTTCGAACCCTGGCTGGGGTAATATTTTTTCGCAATAAAAATTTAAACTATCTAATTTAGAAATTACATTAACTGACCAAAAACTTATGGTCGAAATTAATAATGTCTCGATGATGATCTGAAAATGTGCTGTGCGAATCTGACAAAAAGTTGGCTCACGGTTTTTCAATGTTCATATCGGTAAAAGACGTTATATATTGCCAGTTACGGTCGATTTAAATTACTTTAATTGTTAATAAATTAATAATATTTCTAAATAAAAAAACATGTGAATTTGTTAAGTCAAAATAATAAAACAATCCAAATAATTATATTATTAAAACGATATAAAAAAATAAAATAAAAACATCATTGTTAATATAATAAAATAATAAGTCAAATCAATGTAAAGTAAAAAACTAATATTATTAAATAAAAGAATAGGTAATATTTTTTAATAACTCATCATCAGAACTTGTTTCGCAATCTTCACCTTCTGGTATTTTTTCAAAATTTATTACGTTTTCTGGAGATTCCAGCATGCCAATTACTTCACCTGATAATTTTCTCACTCTTCTTTTATAAAAAGAAAGAAGCAGCTATAAGTAAAAAGTAAGATAGGAAGGAGGGCCGAGGGGAATGGGGCGGTGAGGGAGGGCATGAGATTGTAAAGGGCCGCGACATAGCCAGAACGCGAGGGGGTGAATTATGTAATTAAAATAAAAATGTAGGTTAAGATTTAATTATGTATTAGGTATTGTAAGTAATGAAGAAGGAAGAGAGGGGCAGGGGATACACACACACGCACACGCACGTGGACGCACTGGGGGAAGCGAGGTGGTGGATTGTTGAGAGGGCGAAAAGAGGGAAGGTGTTAGGATAGCGGATGGGAGGATTTGGATGGACGATAAAGAGTAGAAATGGGACGGAGAGAGAAAGAGAGACAGAGAGAGAGAGGAGGAATAAGAGAACAAATAAGATAGGAAGAGTAACAAAGGAGGAAAGAACGAGGAAAGGCGAAAAAGCAGAGAGAGCGTAAGATAGGAAGGAATGGGATAGGAAGGGTATAGGGAGAATGAGGGGAAAAGATAAGGGGCGAGAAAGGGGGAAGGAAAAGGAAATGTAAAGGGCCATTATGGTCAGGCCGGGACATGAAAGAGTTTTTGTAAAGGGTTGGGTACGTCCCTGTAAAACGCCATGAGGTAAACTTGCAGATGTACTGCCTCACTTTAAAATCGAATGAAAAATACGTATCGACGTATTTTTGGCTTCTGAGTACGAATATTATAATATAATTTGACGGTCGAACATATTGGAGCCGCCATTTAAAAAAAAATCTTGAAAAATGCGATTTTTTTATATTTTTGCTTCTATAGTCAAATATATGCATCGGATAAAAAAACGTTTCAAATAAAAAAGATAGAGTATTAAATTCTTTATAAAAAAGTTGCATAAATTTTTTTCCTAATCTCAAAAGGTAGCTCATAAATGAGCGATGAATGTGACCATAATGCGTTTACGTTTGTATGCAAAGTACGTATGCTTATTGCCCGGTCTACAATAGCTGTAGTAAGCTGTAGTAAGCCTCAAGATGTAAGAAATTGACCAATCACAGTCGATTATTCTTCTCACATTCGCCTGTAATTGGTCAATTTATTACGGTTTGAGGCTTACTACAGCTTACTACAGCTATTGTAGATCGGGCATATAAGACTCGCTGTACTTTCCACACACAAAATGCTTGTTAATAGTTGTTTATGCGTGCGTGTGTTTACCGAGTCCAAACCCTTTCTGGAAGGTGTGTGTCCTGCTCTCGGCATCACCCAGGATCAACAACGTGGACGTAGCAGGATACTGATCCCTTTGGGGTGTTGGTTTAATAAATTAGTGACGCGCGTTTTAAAAGTATTCAAGTATATTTTGCGACGCTATTTTATACCGTGAGGCAGTTAAGCACCCCGGGACAAAGATACCGCGTCACAATGGTAAAGAGCGGGTGTCCGAGCCGAAGACGAACGCGAAATATGTTGGGCGCCAGGTGTGGAAAAGGCCACACCACCTTTCTCTACAAATAACTCCAACTACGCGGGTAGCTCCAAAGACTCTAGATTCTCTCCATCTTCGGCAGACTCCCAAATCGACTAACGTGGCTCGGACCGCTCGCGGCGGCTGCTCGATCAGCGGTAGTAGGTCGTAGTTCTAGGACCAGGTAGCACTAGGAAACGTTGGCCGTGGTTAGGCGAAACAAAAGAAAAGAATCTGCGGACAATACGTGTTAGTAATTGTATTTGTACAGCATGACAAACCAAATCAAACATTACTCGCTGCCATAGAAGTGCAAACTCGACATATCCGCAAAATAGGGACGCGCCACCCGAAGTATCGTTCGCAAGATAGTAAGGCTGAACTCTAAATAGGATAGCCACAAAGCAGAAATATTCTCCGCACGCTTGCAATAAGCGTTTCATCCGCAAATTATCCGCAACATATAACTAGAAATGTTATCCGCAAAATAGGAATATTATCCGCAACATGGTATTATCCGCAAAATAGAAAGAGGAATATTATCCGCAAAATCGAAGAAGAAGAGAAATAGAAATATTATCCGCAAAATAGAAAAAGAGATATCATCCGCAAAATAGAAATCAAAATATTATCCGCAAAATAGAAATAGAAAGGTTATCCGCAAAATAGAAATAGAAATCTTATCCGCAAAATAGAAATAGAAATATTATCCGCAAAATCGAAGAAGAAATATTATCCGCAAAATAGAAATAGAAATATTATCCGCAACATAGAAAAAGAGATATCATCCGCAAAATAGAAATCTAAATATTATCCGCAAAATAGAAATAGAAAGATTATCCGCAACATAGAAAAAGAGATATCATCCGCAAAACAGAAATCGAAATATTATCCGCAAAATAGAAATAGAAAGGTTATCCGCAAAATAGAAATAGAAATCTTATCCGCAAAATAGAAATAGAAATATTATCCGCAAAATCGAAGAAGAAATATTATCCGCAAAATAGAAATAGAAAGATTATCCGCAAAATAGAAATAGAAATATTATCCGCAAAATAGACGGTAGGAATATTGTCAGCAATCATCGACATATAGTATGGACTGCGCGAGGATATAGAAAAATGTGACCGGTCGGAAAGAAAGAGATAGCGACCGGTAGAGGTCAAGCTCTGTCTTTTTCTACTCAGTAGCGTGGTGACGGGCGTTTGCACCCGGGGGTCAACAATTTATTTTCAATTTTTTTTAATTTTTTGCTTTACGATTTGATTCAGCGTTATTATTTGTTTTATTAACGACTATTCTCATTATTCATATACTTTAAAGAGCATTTAGATACTGTTTTATACAATTTCGGAAAATCAAGAGACACGGCAGTGTCTCCGCGCCAAGTACACGCGGAGCGAGACCGACCGTGACTCTTTTACGCGACGCGACGATTTGTGAGTAGGTACTCGAGATGTTTAGTATAATATAATACGCGGATATATAGTAATACAATCAAATAAATAATAATACACCAGAATTTCTGTGCATAACCTTTTGCTTTCTCATAGAAATAGCTGTTTTCATGAAAAAAATTTTGCACATTTATTTTTCAAAATTGTAATATATTTTGCATTATAACCATTTTACATAACACATATTACAAGTCTATATAAACATTATATATTATATACTATATAAAAATAACAAAAATGTTACATTTAATTTCGAGAAGTTTTATTGATTTTTAAATAAAACGGTTTTGTTACATTTTGATCTTATTCTAAGCTGCTCTCGTTGTTCTAAGTTGGATGTTCCTTCGTGGTGTAATCGAACTTTAAAAAACTTTTTTAGAATTTGAATAAGTAGTTTTAAACGGTGATCATCTCCGCAGTTTCGCTTATTCTCAAATACAGTGGGTGGAATATATTCAAGAGTACTTGTTATCAAGACGTTGGAAATGTTTTTGGTTTGAAAAACGTTGTGCGTTCTAAAACGCTCTTCTGCTATTAGACATGTTTGTATTAAATCAGCTGAAGCTTTCATTAATCTACCTTGACATTTCTTAGTCTGTATAGCGGAGAAACATTTTTCAGACTTGAGCAATTTTACGCAATCCACACATTTAACAGTAGACTTACTTAGACTCTTAGCTATAAAACCTGCTATGTACGCGATAATGTGATTAATGTACGTTTTATTAACATTTCTAAATACCCAGGGTATACAATAGTCATGATCCAAAGAAGTGCTTGAAGAAACCCTAAGAGTTTTACTGATTTTATGTATGTCGACAATATCATTATCATGAGTTTTAGGAGCCGGCTTATCGAGAACTTTGGGAGTTTGTAATAAACAAGTGCTATCTTGAAGTAGACAATTTGCATTATCTGAGCCTTTGATTTGCGCATAAACCAATAACCACTTGAATGCAGACTCAAACTGCTCGGCGGTCGGGTTGTTGTTGTGTCCACCGCGAGATCTAATAGCTGAGAAGAAGAGCTCGATGTGATCTTGAGAGAGTTTGTATGTCAGCAAATACTCTAAGGGTGCAGTTTCTGACGTTGACCATTTATCGAATATAGCAACAACATTTTCTAAGGCGCTCATGATACCAAAGAAACCCATTCTTCGTTTTGATTCAAAAATCGGTTTATTACCATCTTTAAGTGTACTGATGAAAGTATTGTATAACTGAATATTTGATCGGATTTCAGCTACGTTGTTTCCATTTATGCATTGTTTACTGGGAACTTTAGCCACTTTTTGTCGAGAATTCAGGAGATCAAAACAATTATTCATAATGAAACAAAATTTTTCTGTGGCTTCAGATCCAACAAATTCGGGATGTTTTACATCACATCTAAGAAAATGGAGCGCGTGAGCTGTACTCGCGCTGAATGTCTGTGTTGCTAATTTAACTTTCATCTTTTCCTGGGCCCAGTTTAAATGACGTTTTCTGATTTTTGTGGCTGCATGTAGTCCATACTTATATTGTATTCTTACAAGGGCCTGAAAATATTTCCATTCTATAGCATTTCCTTCACTATCGTATAGAACTTTTCTTGTAGCTAACGCATTCCGAACTAGTTTAATGGCATGACAGGCATCAATTATTACAAAAATAGGCTCTTTGGTAACAGGATGCGGAAAATGCATGCTCGCTTTTTCTGTAAAATTAAATTTTGCACCTAGCTTCTTAGCCATCTTTACATTACTCTGTGCTCCATCGAACGTCAGTGAAACTACGTTAATTCCAATATCATGCAAACTCGTTAAACATTGTGATACAAGCCGTGCTCTTTCTTCTCCATTTAAACTATCAATAAAATAATAGCCTATAGGAATTTTCCAATGCTCATTTAAACAAACGACCATCACTACCATGGCTTGGGTTGCCATTACAGTGCTTTTCTTTTTATCGCTACTATCATTAGCATCGCTGACAAAACCGGTATATTTTGTTCCATTCCATCGTAAGTGCTTTCGAATGGCCATATCATCAACTGTAACACTACATAATAAAGTTTTTTTCTTTTTCTGAGCTAGTAGCAGCTTTCCTTCAAGTACTTGCAATGCTGGTTTAGATATTCCTGGTCTACTATCAATAGACGTAAACCATTTTCGAACAGTGGAAGGATGAGGTAGAGAGAGAGAAAATACTTTTCGTACATATGCATAAGCCTTTGGTGACAAAAATAGAAGAGTTGATGCAAAGGTTCGTAGTTGTAATGGGAATTCTAAGATTTTTTTTTTCTTTGAAATAATTTGTTTAAACAAGGCCTCAGCTACGGGATCCATCGTAGACTAAAGGAAATAAATAATATATAATAAATTAATTTCTAAGTAAATAAAAAATGCAGTAAAATTGATCTATGTCGCACCAAGATTTAACCAAAGCCGACATTGCAGATTCCTCCTTTCATAAATATAGAGTCCAATGCAAATAATCGCAATATAAAAAATTTTTTAATAAAATGAAATAAAATTTGATATTAGTATTTTAAATAAAATTACAATTGATGTATGTATAATTACGACATAAGCGAAGATTTATTAAATTTGATGATTAACTTACTAATTTATTTGCTGTGATTATTTCAGAAAAATAAAAATAATAAACTTACAGTATGTACATACATTTACAAATTCTAATCTAATCTAATAATTAATCACAATAATTGATCGACGAATATGTGACGCGCAGTTCACATATTGAGCAGGAGATTGTAAAATTAAATAATTATTATTAGGCACCAAGATCTGCCACAGACTACTGCAAGACCGACATTGATTCTCATATTTATATAATAATGAATGTACTAATTTATTCATTGCGTTCATTAACAGCATCCTCTATATCACTTACGTGTAAGAGTTTTACTTCATCTTCCATTATTAAATTCTTCTTAAATAAATGTTTTGTCAACAACTTTAAGCTCAAAACCTTCTGTTTCAACCGTCGAACTTTACGCTGTAAGCACTCAATCTTTTTTTCTTTATTTAATAGCTCTTGTTTTGCAGCGTTCCACAAAGCTTTTCCTCGCATTGATGACTCGGAAAGTTCTTCCCATGTGAGATTAGTTAGTCGAATCTTTTTTGTAGCAATAACTTTAGTCAGTGGTGGTTCTTGTTTCCGCCTATAAAATATTTATACATACATGTTTACAAAATCATATATTTAACTTTAATACTGCATAAACAAAAATATTTAAAAACTTAAAATAAAATGCATAATATACTTACTTATTTGATGTGGCCAACTCTTCAATACTTGATCGCAATGCTGGTTCATTGGTTGGAATATTACTGGTTTGTATGGATGAAAATTCTGTTGCGTTCGGAATATTTACTGGAGCACTTATACCAAGATTTATAGTTGGTTTAGTCCCTGGTTTCAGAAACCTTCTTCCGTCGACTAGCCCATAACAAAAACATTCAGTGTCAAAATGTCTCGAACAAATGGTTGTTGCTTTTCCTATGACTTCTTCCGATTTTCCAATAATATCTAGCCATTGTTGTCGAGCGATAGAGTTTGACGGAAATCTACAATCAAAAAATAACCCAAAATTCACAAAAGTGTCACATGCGTGATACATAACCCAATCTAATAATTAATAATCTAATAATATTTGCAGTTACAAACTATTACTCACCGATGAAACGACAAATCTTGCGATTTGTCTGATCTCTTTTTGCAGATAAAACACGTGAACACCATACTTATATTAAAGAATGTTTTTTTCAGAATTAATCTACGACGTCAATTGACGATAAACACACTCTTTATAAAACGAAGAAATGGGTTCATCGTCTTTGCAATACGTTCCTTACATCCTCTGAGTGGGGATAAAAGCGACCAATAGAAACATTAGAAAAAGAGAGCAATTGACCTCTACCTCGTTCCCTCTTTGTCTAATTCTCCGGACACTTTTTGAAGGCTTTTATGTAGTGATCGCGCAGTCCATACTACATGTCGATGTCAGCAATAGACACGCAAAGCTCTAAGTCCGGCTCGCCAAATCGTACCGCACACCTGGACACCACGCCGATCCCACGTCCTCGGCACGTGATCCAGACGCCTCCCGCGGGAGTCGCTACAATTAACTCGCGAGGACCGTGGAATGCCGCTATAATTGCCCCGGATGTGACACGCGAATTACAATAATGACTGTTGGGCCCGGCCGACTTATTAATAATCGAACGCGCAAAAGAATTCCCGCAATACGCGAAACATATGTATCAGCCATTCATACGACGGTTGAGTCGAGAAGAAAAAAAGTCCCCCAGCGTTCTACGGGCAGCGACGGGCGGGGTATGTCAGACCCGAATGTTAACTCACGACAAGCCCGAAGGATTCACGACAAATAATCCCGAAGGATTCACGGCAAGCACGCATAGATCACCATCGGATCATACGTGTCTCTCAAAATTACCCGGTACGCGACCCTCCGCCCTCGCTGCCACCGGTTACCTCGTCGGGATTGCTGGCCGCCCCGTCTCGCTAGTCCTTGGTTCCGTGGTCTCGACAGGGCTCGTAGGGCCGCCGCCCTTGCGTACAATCTGCCCTGGGGCCTCGCCGGGCCTCCGCTCTCGCTCGCAAGTCCTCGCCGGACATCCGCTCTCGCTCGCTATAGTCCTCGCCGGACGTCCACGCTCGCTCGCTATCGGCCCCACAGTGACGATCCCTCTCGCGCCTTCGGTCCTCGGCGCCCAGTTCGGTGATGCGTCTTCGCCTCGTCGGGTGGCGCCAGTTTGCCGAAACTAGGGCCGTTCGGCCGCTTCCTCCTGAAATTACTGAACGGCCAGCAATGCCCGCGCAAGATAAATTGGTCCACTTCATTGCACCGGCTCATGTGACGGGCCCAAAGGGCCACGTCACAACTCCCCCCTCCCCGGGAAGGACCGAAAGGTCTTGACCACCAATCCCGACAACTGATTCTGGTCTCCCTCTCCCCGACTCAACCGATTCACTCGACTTACTACGAGGCTCCCGCCCCAGCCGGTTCCGACCTGGGTGGGTAGTAGGGCTTCAAGTCTTGGACATGACTCTTCCCAACCGACCTCCCCTCCAAGTCGACCAGCTCATATACTACTGGCGACAATATTTTCGAAACGCGAAACGGACCATGAAACTTGGGAGCCAACTTCGAGGCAATATTCTGGGTTGCTGACGACAAAACGTGTTGTCGCTTCCAGACTAAATCGTTTACTTTATGTTGTCGATCTCGTCGACGCAAATTATAATAATGTGACTGCCGCGCGTGAGCCCGCTCCAGATTCTCCATTACCCAATCGTATACCGGTTGCAACTTTTCCATGCGCTTCGACCACCCCTCGACATCAGGAGCTTCCTCGTCGACCGGTCCGTCCGGTTCGGACTCTCGACGCCTCAAGCAGCGAGCCGGGGCCAATTCACGTCCCAAGTTGAGGAAGGCGGGCGAAACGCCCAATGACGAATGGTAGGCCGTATTATAGGCGAAACGGAAATCTCTGAGGTGGGCGTCCCACTCACGATGGTCCTTCTTCAGGAAAGCGGTGATCATTGTCTTCAAAATGCGATTCACTCGCTCTACTGGGTTGGCCTGGGGGTGGTACGGTGGAACGGTCGCAAGCTTGATACCATTCTCCGTCGCGAAATCTCTCATCGTCCGGTTGACAAACTCCGTACCGTTGTCCGTCAAGAGATATCTCGGAGTTCCCCAACGAGAGACGACCAATTCTTCCAAGGAGTCCCTAATATTCTTCGCGTTTGCGGCTCGCAAGGTACGACATTCGATCCATTTTGTAAATAAATCCTGAATGACGAGGAAATAGGAATATCCCGCCCGACTACGCGGCAGCGGACCTGTAATGTCGGCCGCCACCACGGCCCACGGCTGTTAAACCGTGCGTGGCCCCATTAACCCAGCGGGAACCTGTTGCTCCACCTTTGTACGTTGGCAGATGTCGCACCCTTTCACATAGGCGGCCACCTCGTGGAACATGTTGGGCCAGAAGTAAGCCGCCGCTATCTGCCGATAGGTCTTCTCCACCCCGAAGTGTCCCGCTTGTGGATCGTCGTGCGATTCTCGGAGGGCTTCCCCTCTCATCTCCCGAGGTAATACCATCTTCCACTGATCGAAGTCCTCCACGAGATCGGAGACGACGGGCCGGGGTCTCCGAAAATACAGCTGGTCCTCGACCAGTCTCCAATTACGGAAGCGCCTCGGCTCCTTCTGTACTTCTCGACAACGCTTCCGGTACCACTCGTCCTCAGTATCCGGGGTGACCCGTACGACGGTAGTTCGTGCGGAATCTGTCACCGCGTCACGCTCGTAGATGCGGGATAGCGCGTCGGGCACATGATGCAGCGCGCCCTTGCGGTGTATAATTTCATAGTCGTACTCCAGAAGTTCCAAAGCCTATCTCGCCAATCGACCTGTAGGGTTTTTCAAATTGTGCAGCCAACGCAAACAGCCGTGGTCCGTGATAACGGTAAACTGATAACCCTCGAGGTAGGGCCGGAACTTCCTAATCGCCCATACCACGGCTAAGCACTCCTGTTATGTGACCGAGTATTTGCGCTCGGGGTCAGTTAAAGCGCGGCTCGCATACGCTATCACGTGCTCGACCCCGTCAACTGTCTGGGTTAACACGGCACCCAATCCAACCGAACTAGCATCCGTCTGTAACACGAAAGGAATTTCAAACCTTGGACAGGCCAGTAGCGGGGTCGTCGTTAAGTGCGCTCGAATTTGCTCAAAAGCCTGTTCCTGCTCGGGATTCCATTCCCAACGCTTATTCTTTTTTAATAGCCGCGTCAGGGGTTCGCTCAGGGTCGCGAACTGTGGAATAAATCTTCGGTACCACGAGGACATCCCGAGAAAGCGCCGAAGTTGTTTGACATTCGCGGGCCTGGGGTACTCCACAATACACGGAAAAAACAACTCGGTTGTAGCAACCAGAAATATTCAGTTGGTACAGATTCAGTTGCAGTAACATCAAGCCTTTTTGTACAAAAACTGAGAAATGCTGTTTACATCAACAAATGCTTTTGATTCGAGGAATCGAAAATTTTTGTTACTAATGTGCTGTTACCACAACAGAATATTCAGCTATACGGAAAAGAAAACTCGGTTGTAGCAACCGAAAATTCTGTTAAGTCAGTTTCAGTTGCAGTAACATAAAGTTTTGTTACACTAACTGAAAGACTGTTCACATTAACAAATGCTTTCGGTTGTGGGAAAATTTCTGGCGCGAGCGGCAACGCGGGCTCGCGCGGCGAGAGGGTTCGGTATACTCTCGCGTAATTAATATTCAACATCGACCCTTATATCTAGGGCAGCTCGACAGGGTTTCTACAGCGTTCTCAAGTTTGCTCGTGGCGGACGGCTGACCGCCACAGCCTCAGCAACTTATGTTTTTGCCATAAGTATACTTGTATCTTCGAGAAAAATTTTCTGCGTGCAGATGATGGAAACCATATTTCTAACAACCAAATAACTCGGTAGCACGAACCGCCATTATGGTTCCTATATACGAGAATGAATAGTTAGAATATAGCAGAGAGTTTGCTTCCACTATCAAAACATTCGACATTACAAACCGAAATATTGTTGCAATGAACGAGACTTTTATCAGTAGCAGCATTAAAACTCGGTTGAGATAACCGAGTACAATTGTCTCAGCAACGGAAATTTTCCAGAAGAATTTTTCTGTTGCTACAACCGAGTTTTCGTCTGGTTCCCAGGGAACAGAAAATTTCGGTTGCCACAACCGAAATTCGGTTGCACGAACGGAATATTTTTTTCCGTGTAGGCTGCGTTTTCTCCGGGTCCACGGCCAAGCCTCCCTTTTGTACCACGAAGCCCAAATATTTAACCTGTGGGCGGCAGAACTCACATTTATCGGGATTGATAGCGAGGCCAGCGCCAACAAGCTTATCTAATACCCGACTCAGCCAGAGCAAGTGTTCCTCGAAAGTAGGTGTTGCGATGATAATATCGTCTAAGTATGCAAAAACATAGGGTTCCATTTCGGGGCCGATCAAGTTATCCAGGGCCCGCTGGAACGTAGCAGGCGCTCCAGTGAGTCCGTACGGCATGTGCGTGAATTAGTAGTGACCCATTCCGGGCACGCTAAACGCCGTAATTTCTCGGCATTCCGGCGACAAGGGGATCTGGAAATAGGCCTGACTGAAATCGATGGTCGAAATGTATCTGGCGGAACGCAACTTATCCAGGATATCCGTCATGTTAGGCGCAGGATAGGCATCCTTCTTCGAAACGGCATTCACCTTACGAAAGTCCAAACAAAACCTATATTTTCCGTTAGGTTTCTTGACCATTACCACGGGCGTCGACCAGGCACTGTGCGACGGTTCAATAATTCCGGCTTCTAACATTGCTCGGACCTCCTCGCGCGTAGCTTCCAGAACTTTAGACGATACTAGATAGCATCGTTGCTTTATCGGCGGATGTTTCCCGACGTCAATATGGTGCTCCGTGATGGTGGTAATACCTGGGCTCGTCGTGGCGGCAGGAAGACGAGTTCTCAAAAAATTCTGTAGTCGAGTCTCTTCCTGAGGGGACATGTGTGCGAGCCTGCAATAATCTTTAAGGGCTCTCTCCTCGGTTTCGAAGCCGTACGTTGAAGCCGAGCGCTTCCACCATCCGGGAGCAGCTGCTGAGCCAGCCACGGGTGGTCCTAGCGAGGCTCACGGCTGAGGAATTGGCCCGGGCAGGCAAACGAACTGAGTTGGAGCTCGACGAGATCGCCGTGGGGTTTGCGCGGACCGCGCATCCGGTCTCACCCATCAGGGTGTCAATAAACAGGGCGCTGCTGCAGGGCGCATTCGCGGAGAATGGGGATGTGCGGCAGACATCGGGGAGCGCGGCCGAGGCGGCGGAACCGACAACATGCCGGGTCACCGTCCAGCGGACGACGATCACCGTCCAAGAGACGGTGATGATGACGATGGAGGCGCCCAGGAAGGCGCAAGAAAGCGAGGAACCCGAGGAGTTCCTCAGTCCCTCGTCTGGGAACGAATGTTCAGGGGATGAGGCCCCAGCCCTCCTCAATTAGACAATAAGTTTGCGTAGCGCTCCGAGGACGGAACGGGTTAGAGAAAACAATGTTTTGATTTTATTTCATATAAGGAGGATAACCGTAATATCCGTCCGGCGCCTTAGGATTAGGCTAGATGTAGGAACCTAGGTTAGCAGTGCGAGCGCGTGGGAAAGACTCGTGACAGCGACGCGTGTCGCCCAAGATTAGTTTCGTTTATTTTGTTTGAGGCACGACAGTGCCCGGTCAGGCCAAACTTACGATAGATTTTCTTTTAGGCCGTAGGCCACACACAATCTTCACGGTGGGAACGACTCGTACGGTAGATCGCGAGATTCGCGAAGAAAAGTCGATTCGTAGAAAGTATTTCGGGGCCGTGGACCCCAATGACCCAAGTGGGCAAAAGTAGGGACCAAATGACCGTTCTTGCCCCATCTGGGCATCGCGAGGAAGAGGCAAAACCAATCGCCGTCGCGATCCGACTATCGGGAGGCGAGATAGGTGACCAGGGTCACCAATGACCCAGGTGTGCGATCCGAGTCACTGCGAAATCGCGTAGGTAGGACCGCGAGAGGTCGAAGCGCGGGCAAAGCGCGCGAGCGAGGCTACACGATCGTCCGAAGGCCAAATAGCGACGCGACCGTCATCTACGAGAAAAAACTAGCGTTGCCGCACCAGGAGGACCTGGTACACCCGAATATCCGGGCGCCGTCGCGATCCGAGCGGCGGATCAAAAGTTAGCGGACCATGGTCCGCTAAAACCCTTCCGGGACGTCGGTCACGGGAAGAAGGACCGGAATCGGGACGAGAGGGCTTCCGAGGTTGGGCAACGGGGGTTGACGTCAACGGCGGACGTCGCAAACGTCACCCGGACATCTTCTTCGAGAAGTCGATGCGGATGCCCGTACTACGACCCAGAAGGAGTCGTGCGCGCAGGTCGGCGTCGTGAAACACCCATTATTGTAAATAGTGGAAAACCACTATCCGGGAATCGAGAGAATGTATTATTCGCATAGGTACTGCGGTGGAATTTTCCACCCGGAACATCTGGCGCGCGAGATATCGGTAAACACCAGACGTTACTGCGTCGCAGGCCGCATTCCTGAGGAGAAAGCGGCCGAACCGTCATGGAAGGGGAAATCCGACCATAGGTGGGGAGCCGAAGAGCGGAAGATTCCTCGAGGCAGTCTCTCGTGGGCGCTTCGAGGTACCACATGTACTCGCGCGTATCTCCCGTCGTATCGTAGAAAGTTCTCGATATCGTGCCGGAATACGAAATATAATTACCTCAGCGTCCGAAACAAACGGGAACGCCCGCGAAACGCGTTACTAGTCGCCGATACGAAAGGCGAATAGTCATAGCGAACCGAAATACGAATAATCGCACTTTGCGAGACGTGCGACCGCCATTTTATGTGGGAACAACAATTGTGAACAACCACTTGTGTGAAACGATTAACGATAATAAACGGAAGCTACATTTGTCATAAAATATATCAAATTGTCGATTACTTGCCTTATACTTACCTGAACGCGAAGTGGTCCGCCATCTTTCTTAATCGGTGATCGGGATCGGAGGTGATCATCGTTGCTCCATCAGTAGCTGCCAGGGAAGAGGCAACCGCGGTGAGATCCTGAAAATAATTATAATTAGTCGAGTTAGCTTACCATCTTACCGTGGTCCGCCATCTTGGACACGCGTGGACCGAGGCCGGTGATCAGCGTTGATGATCGATGATTGAGCGATGGGGAAGGGGCAACACTGGCGCGATTCTGAAAATCAAGGTTAATTGAGCAGATAATTGACACTTCGACGGGTGGTCAGCTATCTTCGTACCTGGTTGACCTAGGCAGGCGACAAGCGGCTAGGATCGTAGGCTGGGCGATGGAGATGAGGCACCCAGGGAGAAATCCCGGAATTTGGATTGTTTAAACAAATTGGCTTACCACATTGTCGTTATCCCTACCTTCTCGGTAGACATAGGCTAAACCGAGTGGCGACCGATGATATAGAGGACAAAATAAAGCGTTCCGTGACCCAAATACGTAACGTCCGGTTACAACGTAACGGACGTTTGGTCCGCAAAGCTCCACCGGCCGGAAGCGAAGTCGAGGATAATTCCGAAGGCACGCAAAAAATCTACCCGACCAGGGCGGGGACCGACAAATTCGGCAATAGCCAGACCGATATACTCTGGGTCATTCCTTCTAGAGTGAAGGATAATTCGACCTCC
The DNA here is from genome assembly GCA_030770255.1 of Temnothorax ravouxi. Lineage (NCBI taxonomy): Eukaryota > Metazoa > Arthropoda > Insecta > Hymenoptera > Formicidae > Temnothorax > Temnothorax ravouxi. The sequence goes on along the minus strand of JASTWP010000251.1, from coordinate 128,479 downwards.
TCATGAGCCTCTGCGATCTCTCCGTTGGCCGTTTGTATCCGGAAGGTGCGTCCGATCTTTGTTTGCACGCCGAGCCGCTGAACAATACGAATACCCTCCCAGCCTAGAAGGGTACGATTCGAGCCGGTATCCACTAAGGCCGCTAAGGGTTGTTTTCCTACCCGCAAACGAAAGTAATCGAGAGCCGGGTTTCCTTTGGCGGGAACTGTGCCATATGCACAACCATCCTTTCGTGGACTCGAGACGTCTTGGGCCGCCGAGGGATTCCGCGGAGTCGTAAGGGCCCGGTTTACGCACTCCCGTTCGCGTTTCCCAAACAAATCGGGCAGGTACGCACGGTGTCGCCTACACGCCCGCAGCGATAACAGTAAACACGGCGAGGTTCCGTGCATTCGCGCGCAAGGTGACGAATTTTCGCGCAGTTCCAGCACTTCCCAGTAGACCTCGGATGATTTACCGCGGCGGAATGCGTAGCGGTCGAAGGGTCTACCGGAGAGACGGTCGCTCCCTCGGAGGGTGTCTCGCTCGGCCGCGAGGCTTTGGCCTGAGTCGCGGACGCGGCGGTTGCGGGCTTCGCGCTCTTTCTCGGGGCGTGGTACGCCAACTCCGGGAACATGGAGTTATCCGGTAGCGGCGGCGCCCGATACTGTTTAACTGCGAGGTGCGTCCTCTCGAATCAAGTGGCGAGCTGCTCTAGCGAATCGAACGTTCGAAAATCGTCCCGATGGAGGGCCAATTGCAGTCGTGGTAGCACATTCCGGTGAGCATAATTGAGTTGCTCGTCGACCAACCACGGTGGACTAAGACGGTCGAACAGGGTAGTCATACAGGTGAGGTAATCTGCGGCCGACTCCTGCTCGCCCTGAGTACGCTTTATTATCTCTTTTCGTAGCGCGAATTGAAAGTCGGGATCCCCAAAACGGGACCTCCACGCGGACTCGAACTCCGCCCAACGCGACCACTGGGCGCGCCTCTGCCGAAACCAGTGTAACGCGACTTCTGACAAGAAAAACGGCAGACATTTAAGGATGTCGTCGTCCGCCACCGGGAATAGGGCACGGCCCTCCTCAATTCGGATCAAAAATGCCTCCGCGTCCGTTCCCCGGGCACCCGAGAAGCTGAGATTCCACCGTCTCATTCTGTTATACACGTCGGGGGCCGAGGTTCCACCTCGTCGCGGGGTGTCGTTCCGTGGTCGCGCTCCCAACGACGGGAGGTCGGGGGCACGCAAAAGCTTCCGGTTCTCCGTTAGAAGTCGGTTCCCATTCTCTGGATCCGGGGGGTCCTTTCCTGTCTCGAGGGGTAAGGCTCCTCCGAGTCCTTCTCTCATCGTACGCTCGTAGCGCTTTAGACGCTTTCGTAGTGTCGGTACAATGCCATCGGTCATCAGGCCCCTTTGAATCAAGGCCTCGTGTAGTTGTTCAAGGGACAACTCCGCAATTGGTAGATCCTGGTCGGTAGCGGTCGCCATCGTACAAGCTCATCCGGTATACGGAATCAAAATATTATTCGCGTCTCTAGTTCGTCACAGTCAATGCGAACGCCGAACCCTCCCCCCAAATACCGAAGGCTCGAAACGTAAACACCGCGCGGTCTCACGATAACAAGTCGGTAGCAATCCTAACTCGTTACGCATTTAGCCCACCCAAAGTTCCATGGTCGTGGCAATATTTGATAACGGCGAGCAGTTCGCTTCCAGCCTTACAATATAAATATACATCAAATCAATATAAATCACATTAAATAATGACAGAAAAGATAATTGATCGGCAATATTACATTAGGTAGATCGCGCATATTTCATAAACTTCCCTTACTCCGGGGACCAACGTTCGATTATTGCTGAGTGCCTACTTACACATTTTCTCACCATGACGGTCTAACAGTCTGGTAAGTCTTTTTTTACTTTGCCCTTAGGAAGAATCAAACTCTGTGGCCTAAATCATGTGCGCTATCCACCGACATCACGGGCCGAACTCATCAATATCACAAAAAAATCATAAAATTAATGTAAACGATTCGCCAAACCAAAGCCAATTTTTAAATTTTCGTGGGCCCCACGTTGGGCGCCATATTTTACAACACTATTTTATACCGCGAGGCGGTTAAGCACCCCGGGACAAAGATACCGCGTCACAATGGTAAAGAGCGGGTGTCCGAGCCAAAGACGAACGCGAAATGTGTTGGGCGCCAGGTGTGGAAAAGGCCACACCACCTTTCTCTACAAATAACTCCAATTACGCGGGTGGCTCCAAAGACTCTAGATTCTCTCCATCTTCGGCAGACTCCCAAATCGACTAACGTGGCTCGAACCGCTCGCGGCGGCTGCTCGATCAGCGGTAGCAGGCCGTAGTTCTAGGACCAGGTAGCACTAGGAAACGTTGGCCGTGGTTAGGCGAAACAAAAGAAAAGAATCTGCGGACAATACGTGTTAGTAATTGTATTTGTACAGCATGACAAACCAAATCGAACATTACTCGCCGCCATAGAAGTGCAAACTTGACATATTATCCGCGAAATAGGGACGCGCTACCCGAAGTATCGTTCGCAAGATAGTAAGGCTGAACTCTAAATAGGATAGCCACAAAGCAGAAATATTCTCCGCACGCTTGCAATGGGCGTTTCATCCGCAAATTATCCGCAACATATAACTAGGAATGTTATCCGCAAAATAGGAATATTATCCGCAACATGTTATTATCCGCAAAATAGAAAGAGAAATATTATCCGCAAAATCGAAGAAGAATAGTGTTCCGGATTGGGGCGAGTTCACACGCTCTGCGAGCCCTTCGCGACGGATGAAGAGGCGCTACCGCGATCCCGTTCTTATCGGCTGCGTGCGCGATTCCAGGAGCGCCTCGCGACCAATCAAATTGCGCGAGCGCTCGAACATCGACCCGCATATCTATCAAAATCGATTAGCATGGTTCTTTATCCTCGCGTCGCGGCGCCGCCGGAAGCGCTAAGTAGTAAGTAGAGTACGTCTGTAGCCGGCCAGTGAACCACACGTGTCCGTCTCTGCAAAGCCAAAAGTGTCGAACCGGGTGGTGGGCCACGCGACAAGATCTCCGCTCGTTCCGCGACAAGATCTCCGCTCGCGCCGACAGGATCTCAGCTCGTGCCGCGACAACTCTGGCTCGCGTCGACTCGAGATCCGGGCTCGTACCGCGACAAGATTTTCCGCTCGCGCCGCGACAAGATGTCCGCCATAAGCCTGCCATCCCGCGTGTCGTGATAAGACGCCCGCTCGTAACACGATAAAGTGGTTCACCGCGTCGACTCACACTCTCCGTCGTCCCGCGCCCGACAGTATATTTTAAAACGAGACTTCAGTGCTCTTCAGTTAAAAGTTAAGCGCCGTGTTCGGCCGTATTCAATCTCGCCGCGTGCGAGTGATCTGCGTCGTGCTCGACCGTCACTCCCCGCGGGAGAATCGTTCTATCTCGCGAGCTGCGAATGATCTGCGTCGCGCTCGGCCGTCATCCCTCGCGAGAGTTTCCGTGCAACTTCGCGGGTTGCGAGTGATCTGCGCTGCCTTCAGCCGTCCCCCTCGCGAAGTTCAAGTTCAATCTCGCCGAATGTGAGTGATCTGCGCCGCGCTCGGCCGTCACCCTTTGCGAGAGTTTAAGGATAATCTTGCGGGTTGCGAAGGATCTGCGCCGTCGGCCGTCTCCCCTCGCAAGAGAAACCAAGATACCACGTTGTGCGGGTAAAGTGCCGTGTTCGGTCGTTTTACCGCGCGCAAGACATTCTGCGATTAGTTCTGTAAGCGCCTCGTGCGCCGTGCGCCGTTATCGGCCATGTTGGTGTAAGACATTCAACGATCATATCTGTGAGCGCCTCGTGCGCCGTGCGCCGTTCTCGGCCATATTGGTGTAAAGCCGCCGTGTCACCGTTTGACACGGCCATTCGAATAACAAGTGTCAGCAGTGTGGTGTTCACGTGAACGCGTTTGTGACACCTCAGCGAATAAAGACCTTCTCTCACAGTACAAATAATACGAGTTGAATTGACTGAATGTGCCTGTTCCGCGATCCTGCGATCCTACCGCGCACCTAAACGGAGCGCGAACCTTCCTACCCCGCATCGCATTGAAACGAGTCTGGCGCCAGCCCAGAGGAGTTTCTGGTCCTTCGAGATGAAACAAATAGAAATAAAAATATTATCCGCAAAATAGAAAAAGAGATATCATCCGCAAAATAAAAATCGAAATATTATCCGCAAAATAGAAATAGAAATTGTTGGATAGAACGATCTCCGCTGTTACCCTAACAGCGTGCGATGCGAGCTCGATTAACCGGATGTTATCGACTGTGTCGCCCCGGTTGCGATGCTCGCGCTTCTACTAATTTTCGGCACTCTCTCGCGTCTCTCGATCGTAACGAACGCACGCGTGTCTTCTGCCTTTGCTCACGACGTACGGTGACTACTTGTATCTACCGAAATATATTCATTCTGACTTTATATCGTTATCGTGTTCGTGCACTCTCCTTTCGCGTCGCTGCCCTTAATTCCCCGTCACCTCCAACAGGTTATGGGCCCAGATGTGCGCGCAGTGATGCGCGTAGTGAAAGAAGAAAGCAAGACAGCTATTATTGCCACCGTTCATTATCGCATTATATCGAGTTACTGCAGCGATCCGTAAAAACAATGATTAACCCTACTCACGTTTCGCGATTCGAGCCGCTTAACCGCGAAAATTTTGACACGTGGAAGATACATATGGAGGCGTTGTTAATTAGAAACGACGAGTGGGATTACGTGAACGGGACTAACGTCAAGCCTAAATTCGCTGATAACGCCGAAAGAACAGCCGCCATAGCAGCCTGGAAAAAAGGCGACAGCAAGGCGAAATCCGACATCGTCCTGTCCATCAGCGCTACGGAATTGAAGCAGATAAAGGAATGCGATACGTCGAGGGATGTTTGGCGCAAGCTAGAGACGATATATCAATCCAAGGGACCAGCGAGAAAGGCAACTCATGCTGCACAGGATGGAAGAAGGCGGCGATGTGCGTGAGCATGTAGCTAAGTTCTTCGACGCTGTCGATAAATTGAGAGACATGGAAGTCGACGTGAATCCGGAAGTGCTCGCGATCGCGTTGTTGTATAGCTTGCCTCCGAGCTACGAAAATTTTCGTGTCGCAATCGAGTCGCGTGATGAGTTACCCGATCCCGACGTCCTACGTATAAAGATTATCGAAGAGCACGACGCCCATCGGAGCGAGCAGCCGTCTGGATCAAGTGCGATGTACGTGAACAAGAAAACTCAGCCGCTGAAGAATCAGGGCGCGAAGGCCGATCAAGATAAGTCTCAATCGAAGAAGAAGAGAATTCGGTGCAATAAGTGCAAGCTGTTCGGACACAAAGCCGCAGAGTGCCGTAATAAAAGTGCCACGGATAACGAACCCGCGAAAACGAGCGAACCAGTGTCGTTGTGCGCCAGCGAAGCTTTGCTCGCGAGATCCGTGGGACCGGTGGGGCGTGCGCGGACGTGGTGTATCGATAGCGGTGCGACGTCGCACCTGTGCAATAACATTGCGTTTTTCTCCGACGCTGACTTTTCGAAACGCGGAAAAATCAACCTCGCAAACGACGAATCAACCGAAATCGTCGCCGAGGGCACGGCCGGATTCGAGACCAAGGTTTTCGGTTCGGTTAAAAGCGTATCGTTAAAGAATACATTGCATGTTCCAGATCTGCGTTCTAATTTACTGTCTGTCGGAAGAATTACAGAGCAAGGATTCAAGGTCGTTTTCGAAAAGGACGGCGCTTCAGTGTTGGACCGCAACGGAGATAAAAAACTGGTCGCTGATAAGATCGACGGTCTTTATTTCGTACGAGAATGCGAAGAATCCGCTCGTGTCGCGACCGAATCTGAAATTTCTTCGGCGATTACCACGAACGTTTCATGGCACAGACGACTCGGACACCTGAATATTTCGGATCTTCGCGAAGCAGAACGCAAGGGAACTGTCCTCGGATTAACACGCAGAGACTTGGGGGACGACCCTGAATGTGACACATGTCTGAAGGGCAAGATGCATCGAAATCTTTTTCCAAAAAGGTCAACGCGGGAATCTTGTATGCTGGACCTGATACATTCAGACGTATGCGGACCCATGCGTGTCGCATCCATGAGCGGCGCAAGATATTTCGTGGAATATATCGATGACTACTCGCGCTGGTGTGAAGTAAGAATTCTGAAAACAAAAGACGAGGTTTTAAAGGCCACTAGAGAGTATGTCACCTTCGTTCAAAATCAAAAAAGATGTAACGTCAAGTGTTAGCAGACAGACAACGGCCGGGAATATCTAAGCAACGAGTTCGAAGATTTCCTGAAGTCACACGGAATCACGAGGCGGCTAACTGTTCCATACAATCCGCAACAAAATGGCGTCGCTGAGCGCAAGAACCGCAGTCTGCTCGATACGGCGCGATGTCTTCTCATCCAAGCGGGACTTCCGCCGTGCTTCTGGGCCGAAGCGGTTAATACAGCAAATTATATCAGAAACCGCTGTCCCTCGAAGAGTTTAAACGGGAAGACGCCATATAAAAAATGGACCGGACAAGTTCCCGATGTCGGTTACTTGCGCGAATTCGGCTGTCAAGTTCACTGCCTCGACGGAAAACCGGGTAAGAGCAAGCTCGAACCACGGTGCAAAGAGGAGATCCTGGTTGGATTTTCGGAAGAGTCAAAGGGGTATAGAGTTTGGATACTCAAGGAAAAGTCGTCGTCGTATTTCGTGACGTCAAGTTTTCCAGTCATACACCTCCAAAGATCGGGGAGTATCAGGATTTTTTTCCGGAAGATTGTGAACAGGATGCCATAGCTAAGGAAGACGGACGGGAACAGGATTTTATTGAGGTAACTATGGAGCCCTCTCAAGTTTGCGTAGAAAACGAGCACGCGGATGACGACGCCGACGAAGATCCCCCTGTGGACGGTGAACCCGTCGCTAGACGAGGACCAGGAAGATCAAGAATCATCAGAACGGGACAACCCGGCCGCCCGCGGAAGCAGTACAATGAAGTCGTACAGTACGCAGAATCTGATCCGTCTGAACAGGTTTTTCTATCCGAAATACCGATGAGACTAGCACTAGCAGGTCCTAATTCGGAAGAGTGGTTCGACGCTATGATTCAAGAGATTCGTTCAATTATTAAGAACGATACTTGGGAATTGGTAGATCGTCCCAAAGGTGCTCAAATCATAGGTAGCAGAATTGTATTACGCAACAAATACGGATCTGACGGCAACCTGGAGCGTAGAAAAGCTCGTCTTGTGGCTCAGGGATTTTCTCAAAAACCAGGGATACATTTCACGGAGACATTTGCCCCAGTCGCCCGCCTGAGTACGATTCGTTTGATTGCTGCACTGGCTGCCCGACACAGAATGACGATGAACCAATTCGACGTAACTACTGCATACCTTAATGGTGAGCTGCCGGAAGAGATACTGATGGAGCCCCCCAAGAAACTAAGGGACATTCTGACAGCCATAGTGAAGAGTGAGAAGGACCCGGACATCAGATTGAAGGCGGAACGCATGCTTATTGAATTGGATCAGGGGGACAAAGTATGCCTACTTTTGAAATCGCTCTACGGGTTACGCCAAGCCGGAAGACAGTGGCATGAAAAATTACACGAAGTTCTGATTGATTTTGGAGCTTCACCTTCTAACGGTGACCCGTGTTTGTACTATAAAGGACAAGGGAAAGACATCGTCCTGATAGCGGTTTATGTGGACGACCTCATCATCGCATCCAGAAGCACCAAGTCGATTACGGAACTCGGAAGATCGCTTTCCTGCCGATTCGACATCAAAGATCTTGGACCTGTCAATTACTGTTTAGGAATAAAGTTCAGTCAGGAAGATAATCGAGTGACAATGAATCAGCGTGGTTACATCACCGATCTGCTGAGTCGTTTCAACATGACAGACGCCAAACCGGTCAGTACGCCTATAGATGTTAACAAGAGGCTCGTCAAAGAAACAGAACCACATGAACTGGATGAAGATGTTCCGTACAGAGAGCTGGTCGGGTGTTTAACGTACCTGGCATTGGCCACACGACCGGACATAAGCTTCGCGGCGAGTTGTTTGGGCCAGTTCAACAATTCGTACGGAAAGGCCCACTGGGTTGCTGCCAAGAGGGTTTTGAGGTATCTCAAGGGGTCCCTAGACCTCGGACTGGTATACTCACCTGATGTCAAGCCGTTGAAGGGGTACGTCGACTCCGACTGAGGAAATTGTCCTGACGATCGGCGCTCTTATTCCGGGTATGTTTTCGTTTTGAGCGGCAGTCCCATTTCCTGGGATGCACGGAAGCAGAGGACCGTCGCCTTATCCTCCACCGAGGCGGAGTATATGGCGCTAACGGAGGGAGCCAAGGAATCGATTCATTGGACAGCTATTCTCGACGAACTAGGATTCGAGGAGTTAACCGACATCGAGGTGTTTAGCGATAACTTCGGCGCATTGAGACTTGCAGACAATCCAGTTTTTCATGCGCGTAGCAAACAAATTGCTATTCGCCACCACTTTATCCGAGAGGCCCTGAAGGACAACCGCCTACGCGTCGAACACGTTTCTACAGACGATAACGTGGCTGACATGTTTACGAAAGGCATACCAAGACCCAAATTCGAGAAGTGCATCGCCTTATTCGGAATGGAGCAGATTGCTACTCTTCAATAAGGATCATCCGTTCTCGCATCGAGGGGAAGTGTTGGATAGAACGATCTCCGCCGTTACCCTAACAGCGTGCGATGCGAGCTCGATTAACCGGATGTTACCGACTGTGTCGCCCCGGTTGCGATGCTCGCGCTCCTACTAATTTTCGGCACTCTCTCGCGTCTCTTGATCATAACGAACGCACGCGTGTCTTCTGCCTTTGCTCACGACGTACGGTGACTACTTGTATCTACCAAAATATATTAATTCTGACTTTATATCGTTATCGTGTTCGTGCATTCTCCTTTCGCGTCGCTGCCTTTAATTCCTCGTCACCTCCAACAGAAACCTTATCCGCAAAATAGAAATAGAAATATTATCCGCAAAATCAAAGAAGAAATATTATCCGCAAAATAGAAATAAAAATATTATCCGCAAAATAGAAAAAGAGATATCATGCGCAAAACAGAAATCGAAATATTATCCGCAAAATAGAAATAGAAAGGTTATCCGCAAAATAGAAATAAAAATCTTATCCGCAAAATAAAAATAGAAATATTATCCGCAAAATCGAAGAAGAAATATTATCCGCAAAATAGAAATAGAAATATTATCCGCAACATAGAAAAAAAGATATCATCCGCAAAACAGAAATCGAAATATTATCCGCAAAATAGAAAAAGAGATATCATCCGCAAAATAGAAATCAAAATATTATCCGAAAAATAGAAATAGAAATATTATCCGCAACATAGAAAAAGAGATATCATCCGCAAAATAGAAATCGAAATATTATCCGCAAAATAGAAATAGAAAGATTATCCGCAACATAGAAAAAGAGATATCATCCGCAAAACAGAAATCGAAATATTATCCCCAAAATAAAAATAGAAAGGTTATCCGCAAAATAGAAATAAAAATCTTATCCGCAAAATAGAAATAGAAATATTATCCGCAAAATCGAAGAAGAAATATTATCCGCAAAATAGAAATAGAAATATTATCCGCAAAATAGAAAAAGAGATATTATCCGCAAAATAGAAATCGAAATATTATCCGCAAAATAGAAATAGAAAGATTATCCGCAACATAGAAAAAGAGATATCATCCGCAAAACAGAAATCGAAATATTATCCGCAAAATAGAAATAGAAATCTTATCCGCAAAATAGAAACAGAAATATTATCCGCAAAATCGAAGAAGAAATATTATCCGCAAAATAGAAATAGAAATATTATCCGCAAAATAGAAAAAGAGATATCATCCGCAAAATAGAAATCGAAATATTATCCGCAAAATAGAAATAGAAAGATTATCAGCAAAATAGAAATAGAAAAATTATCCGCAAAATAGAAATAGTAATATTATCCGCAAAATAGACGGTAGGAATATTGTCAGCAATAGACACGCAAAGCTCTAAGTCCGGCTCGCCAAATCGTACCGCACACCTGGACACCACGCCGATCCCACGTCCTCGGCACGTGATCCAGACGCCTCCCGCGGGAGTCGCTGGGCGTACAATTAACTCGCGAGGACCGTGGAATGCCGCTATAATTCCCCGGATGTGACACGCAAATTACAATAATGACTGTTGGGCCCGGCCGACTTATTAATAATCGAACGCGCAAAAGAATTCCCGCAATACGCGAAACATATGTATCAGCCATTCATACGACGGTTGAGTCGAGAAGAAAAGAAGTCCCCCAGCGTTCTACAGGCAGCGACGGGCGGGGTATGTCAGACCCGAATGTTAACTCACGACAAGCCCGAAGGATTCACGACAAATAATCCCGAAGGATTCACGGCAAGCACGCATAGATCACCATCGGATCATACGTGTCTCTCAAAATTACCCGGTACGCGACCCTCCGCCCTCGCTGCCACCGGTTACCTCGTCGGGATTGCTGGCCGCCCCGTCTCGCTAGTCCTCGGTCCCGTGGTCTCGACAGGGCTCGTAGGGCCGCCGCCCTTGCGTACAATCTGCCCTGGGGCCTCGCCGGGCCTCCGCTCTCGCTCGCAAGTCCTCGCCGGACATCCGCTCTCGCTCGCTATAGTCCTCGCCGGACGTCCACGCTCGCTCGCTATCGGCCCCACAGTGACGATCCCTCTCGCGCCTTCGGTCCTCGGCGCCTAGTTCGGTGATGCGTCTCCGCCCCGTCGGGTGGCGCCAGTTTGCCGAAACTAGGGCCGTTCGGCCGCTTTCTCCTGAAATTACTAAACGGCCAGCAATGCCCGCGCAAGATTAATTGGTCCACTTCATTGCACCGGCTCATGTGACGGACCCAAAGGGCCACGTCACAATTTAAAGCGCGTCAACTAATCTATGTAGGTTAGTGACGCGCTTTAAAAGTATTTAAATGTTTAAAGCGCGTCAACTAGCCTATGTAGATTAGTGACGCGATTTAAAAGTATTCAAGTATTTAAAGCGCGTCAACTAATCTATGTAGGTTAGTAACGCGCTTTAAAAGTATTTAACTGTTTAATGATTTTCGTTAAAGCAGAGCACGTGCGTGTGTGTGTGTGCCCTGCTTTAACGAAAATCACAACTTTTATAAAGCAGGACATACACACGTGTGTGTGTGTATGCCCTGCTTTAACGAAAATTATTAAAGATTTACTTTTAAAGCGCGTTATTAACTTACATAGGTTAGTTGACGCGGTTTAAATACTTAAATATTTTTGTGGCGGTCAGCCGTCCGCCACGAACGCGCGACCGTACATACGCTACACGGATAGTACGATGGGAAACGCGCGGCGCGCAGCACGGATAATAGCACAATATCGATCGGCGCACGGCACGAATATTAATCGGCGGGATAGTTCGGCGCGCGCCGCTACGCGGCGTATCTCTCTCGTAAGTAAGGTTCGACATCGATCCCTATATAAAGGGCAGCTCAGCGGGGCCTCTCCAGCGATCTTCGAAAACGCCAGTCAGGGCGTGCTACCTATCGGGGCCCCTGACATAAGTTTCTTTTTGGTACGAAGTGTTGCTCTACTCTGGGCCTTCGTATATACCGGAGCGTTGCTCTACTCAAGGCCTTCGGCTATACCTGCTTTGCAGGGCGTTAACTATCTACGGTAAGAGTCAACCGACACCCTGCCGCGGAAAGGTTTCCGGGGTCATCACGACCCAGCCCATCGGGCAACACCATATTCGGTAGAGACCAAGGCGCTGCCTTTTCCTACCTTGGCTCCTGCTCCTGAGGCTAAGACGTTGGATCCTCCTACCTCGGCTCCTGTTCCTGGGATCAAGACGAAGAACCCCATCCGGATTACTAAGGTAGAAACTCTACCTCCTTGGAAACATATCCAGCCGACCAAGTCCAAAACAAAGTGGAGATTCACCCCGATTGCCAAGTGGGGTCGTACTGACCCAGTAACACTAAAATCAGGGGAAATCAAGTCACCATCTACTCCAAGTCCGACTCCGGTTTTACCAAGCCCAACACCAGCTCTAACTCCTGTGCTGAAAACTACGACGCCAGATCCGATCCTAACCTCCAAAGTAGAGTCCTTCCTGCCTTGGAAGCTGATACCTATCTCCATCCCGACTTCCGAGGACATACCGGCTCCTGAAATCCAGGCAAGGGACTCCATACCGATCTCCAGGATAGAAACTTTCTTACCGTGGAAACTCTATCCAATCGATATACCACCAAGAGCTCCACGAGTCCGACGTCCACTTCATCCCATTGATCTGGAGAACTCTGTGGCAACACAAACGGACAACATATTTAAAACTCCTACACGACCTCGATTTCTTCAGACCCGACTGAGTCCCATTCCGTCCACTCCGAAAGGCAAGCCTAGGACTCCCGGACGGAACCTGGTTGTCCCGCGAGAGATTATCTCCGAGAAGAAGATATCCATCATTAAACGCTTATTCAAAGAATACTAATGCATATATTAGAAAGAGAAGAATATTAATGCATACATTATATACACTACACCAGGATAACTTACACATACACACACGACCATCTATACATTCACATAGAAGAGATATTTATTTTGTACAAAGAGCATGAATAAACCTAGCAAGATTATACCCAATTGAACGTTTCGTTACTTGTGGGAACGACGCACCTTAACCTAATCCTAACCTACAACCCCACAACTTTTAAAGCGTCGCTAATCTACATAAATTAGTTGACGCGCTTTAAACACTTGAATACTTTTAAAGCGCGTCATTAACCTAAATAAGTTAGTTAACGCGCTTTAAATACTTGAATACTTTTAAAGCGCGCGTCACTAATTTATTAAACCAACACCCCGAAAGGATCAGTATCCTGCTACGTCCCCGTCGTTGATCCTGGGTGATGCCGAAAGCAGGACACACACACATTCCAGAAAGGGTTTGGACTCGGTAAACACACGCACGCATGGACAACTATTAACAAGCATTTCGTGTGTGGAAAGCACAGCGAGTCTTATAAGCATACGTACTTTGCATATTATACGAACGTAAACGCATTATAGTCACATTCATCGCTCATTTATGAGCTTCCTTTTGAGATTAGGAAAAAAATTTGTACAACTTTTTATAGGGAATTTAATACTCTATTTTTTTTATTTGAAACATTTTTTTATCCGATACATATTTTTGACTATAGAAGCAAAAATTAAGAAAAAAGTGCGTTTTTTGACGTTTTTTTTTAAAATGGCGGCTTTAATATGTCCGACCGCCAAATTTTATTGCGATATTTGTTATCAACAGCCAAAAATACGTCAGAAACGGATTTTTTTATTCCACTTTTGGGTGAGGCAGCACATTTGCAACTTTACCCGCCATGGTTGTGAATAAGAGGAGGTGTCATGTATTGTGCGATTGTGTTTTTGTAAAAGGTTTGGGATCGTTCCTTTAAAAAACGCCTTTCGAACCTTACGGGGTGTCTGTGAAGTTGGCATATCATATTCCAGCAGATGAAAAATAAATGGCAGTTCTTGTCGCATGCAGTTGAGTTCTATAGTTCCTGATACTTTTTAGTAATAGTTTAGGTGATTTTATCCAAAAAACAGTCGATCGAAAAAATGATCTGCTAACTTCTCGTAGCAGATCATTTTCTAGCAAATCAAAAATAAAAAAGAGTTCTTGTCGCATGCAGTCGAGTTTTATAGTTCCTGATACTTTTTAATAATAGTTCTGTTGATTTTGTCAAAAAAAGTTCATTGAAAAAATTATCTGCTAATTTTCCGAAATCTCGGAGTTCCGGTTGATTTAAAATATTTTTCGAACAGTTTTGAACATACTAAAGCATTTTCTAAAGAGTTCCCGACACTGGCAATGTTGTATGATTGTTTAAAAAATTAATATCGCTCGAAAACCGAGTATTTAGAGAGAATAGGGTGATATGCTGTACGAAATGTTGCAGTTCCGGTTTATCTAAAATATTTCTCGAATAGTTCTGAACATACTAAAGCATTTTCTAAAAGAGTTTCCGACCCTGGCAATGTTGTATGATTTGTTGTGCGGCGAAGGTCAACGATCCCGAATTGCGACACCTAGCTGTCAGCGTTGCTTCTGGATCTTGCCAAACTCACCTGAGGTGGCATCCCGGGTTTCGCAAGTGGCACCCAGGTCACTCACCCGGAAGCAAAAGCGCTGACAGCTAAGTCAGCACCGCGGAAGTTAAGGCGCGAGAGATAAAAGCCCGCCCTTCCGAGAAGCGGCGGGCAGTCTAGAACGAAAGGCTATATCGCGCACGACCGAATGTAATCGAATAAGTGAAGGCCCGCAAGTCAGGGCAGTGAATAAGAACACCTGTGTAATAAAGCATCTATGTAACCACAAGTTTATTAAAAGCTATACGACAAAGATCTGGTAACGTATATCTTCTCCCTCCCGGCGGATCCCAAAGAACCCTGTGCCGACCCTGCAACCCCAGGCACGGCACAACAATTGGTGGCAGCGGTGGGATATCTGCCTACCGGACGAGAAGACGTCCTGTCAGATCTACGGCATCCTGAAAAAGGGAACGGATCATAAAGCGGCGGCAAAACACCCCGAGAGGAACAGCCAGCCAGATCCAGAATGAGCGACACGTGAGACAACGGTAGCAGCCGCCGAGTGTTATCAGCGACACCAGAGAGGCCCTACCGCCCTACCGACCTACCGCACGGACTCGCCAGCCGAGGCAGCGCCACAGAGACGCACCGAGCCAGCGAAGCAGCGCAGCAGAGATACAGCGAAGCAGAGACGACACAAAACAGCGGAGCGGCCCTGCAGGACTCCGACACAGCGGAAAGCGGACACCATGCGTTGCGCGACGGTACTGTAAGTCCGAAGCAATTTGTAAGCCGACTACGGCACGCGTCGAGCGTAAAAATAACGAGCGTCCCCCGCGATCAAAAGTCGAAAGAAACTTCGCGATTACAGCAACTACAACCGCGAAGGCCGAAAGAAGCTTGTTGAGCGAGCGCGCGCAACAAGCGATAGAGAATAGCATCAGAAACCGTTTTCGCGCCGCACGACGTACGGACCACGATTCCTTAGACCGCGTGCGACGAAACTTAGACGCGCAACTCGCCGACGACGATACGCCAGTACTCGAGTTACATCCCAACGTCATTATAGAACGCGAATTTGAATTTTTAGACGCGAGTCTCTGTAACGCGAACGCCGAACCGCGAAATAACGTAGCAAACGGAAGCGGTGACGAACACAGTGACGATCACAACAGTGACACACGCATACTGCCCCCGACCGAAGGTGACGCACGATCAGACACCTCGGCCGACACACAGAGCGAGAGCGCAGGGAGAGGAGAATTCTCCCTAACATCGTACGATAGCGATATATTTGACCCCGAGGAAGAGGATTATACCCCTCGAGCTAACACGATGAGCCAGCCACGAGCTGCAGCGGCCATTACGCCGCGCAAGGACACATCTCCTGCGCAATTTAACGCCGAAATAGAGCGGCCCAGACCCGCGGAAAATGGGCGATTGTCAGAAACCGACCAAAGTCGAGCCCCCGAGCCGACACAAATAAGCCCATGAGCAATAGGCTCCGTACTCAGCGACGTACTTCGCATGATGCGCGACATGCAGGAACGCATGGACCGTTCAGAGACCGCAGAGTTCGAGCGCTCTGTAGAAGTCCTGCGCGCAATCCGCGAGATACAGGAACGCACGAGCCGGCTAGAATCAGCAACATACGACCGTCCCGACGCGCGAGAACGACGCGTACGGATCAGCCAAAAACCGCTGGACGTGACCTACGGGCGAACGCAGAGCGACATCCGTAGTCAGCCAGGGCACCACGTCGGATTCCTTAGCCTAAAGGAAGCGCGTAATATGATTCCCGAGATAAACGGAGAATCTCGCGAACGCGTCCGCGAATTTATAAGCGCGAGTACATACGCGATATTCGCGATTTCGAACAGCTAAAACGCGAACTCGAAACGGAATATCTCGGAAAACGCGGCATGACCCATCTGCAGCTAGAATTTAACTCGCTAAAACAAAAAGCAGGAGAAAGCGCACAGGAATTTGGGCGTCGAGTCGAGAAGCTAGCGAGAGAAGCGCAACGGTACCAAAGCCTACAAGAGGCGATAACCGGCGCCAACGCGGAGGAAAAGGTCAGAGGCCCCTCCCCGAGAAACGGACAGCCATCGTCAAGAAATAGACTCCCCGCAGAAGACGCTCGAAACGCGAGTGCAAACGTGCAATGCCATAAATGCGGAAAGACCGGTCATTACGCGCGAGATTGCCGCTCGAACCGGTATGCAAGCAAATACACACTGCCGAAAGCAGACAATGGTAGCGTAAACACAATAGAGTGCAACTACTGCAAGAAGGTAGGGCACAAGCAGGACGAGTGTTGGTCGTTGAACGGGCGACCGAAAACAGAGCGACCGCGCCAACCGAAAAGGGACGCCACAAAACAGGCACCCGTAAGCACGGTAAGGAAAAATAAGTCGCAAGAAACGAGTGACGAGACATCCGCCAACAGTAGCAGCGACGAAGAATAGCGACCCAGGAAGGGTAAGGCTCGCCCTGCAGCGGAGTTTCGCGTAACACAGATAACGGGAAAGCATAAAGTAGGCCCGTTGGACATGATAACTCTGCCCATTCAACAAGCAAAGAGAGGAAAAATGGATCTACTACTAGATTCAGGAGCGACTCTGACTTTAATTAAAGTAGGAAACCTACAAGGAAAAACGATGGTGCGAGAAGAAAAACTAGCACTGATCGGCGTAACCGGACACCAGATTCACACGATCGGAAAAATAAAGGCGACAGTGGATCTAGGGAGCAAAAGAATTCGCCACACTATGTACATGGTAAAAGACAATTTCCCGATCGAATACGAAGGGATACTGGGAAACGACTTCCTAACAGAACATAAGGCCAAAATCTCAAACGCGACAAAACAAATAAAAATAGGTAAAACCACATTTAAGTTCCGTCCGTATCGTAAGAGGACCCGCAGCAAGGCTATCGTGGAAACGGTAAGCGATCAAAACCGAATAGGCATAGTAAAAAACAGCGAAGTTTTTATCGGGCATTTCCTCGTAAAGACAGCCGAATCTAAATGTCCGGCCAGCATTTTAAACGTGACGGACAAGCCGGTCGAGGTGATCGCACCTCACGTAACATTAGAAGACTCGCCGGCGAACGACTCCGCCGATGGACTCATGTTACACGCGACCGAAGAACGCGAGCCCATTACCGAGCGACACGAGAAATTACGTAATCAAATACAGCTCGAGCAATCAAATAACGAAGAGCGCGATGCGATAAAGCAAATTCACGATAATTCCGGCGACGTACTTTACCTAGACGACAATGAACTGAGCGTGACTAAGGAAGTAGCGCAAGAAATAATAGATTCTCGAAAAGCAAACGATCTGGAGGAGTACGACTACGAGATCGTACGCAAAACCGAAAAAAGTAATCTGAAAGCCGACGCGTTGAGCCGAAACCCGACACCGGAGGCATCGGCCGTGCATGTGACACAGCAAGATGAGAACACTCCAAAGTATACCAAAAAGGAAAAGCAGCAGACACTATACAAATATCATGACTCACCTACAGAAGGGCACCAGGGAGTCGCCCAAACATTAAACCGCAACCAATTAAAACGACGCGGACAAACAAAAAACATTCATCGAAGAATAAGACTCACGCGCAACGGAATAGTAGCAAAAAGCAATGAGCAAAAAGGAAAGATAAGAATACACGTATACAGTAATAAGACTTACGAAAGTGTTAATCCCGACAAGGACGAACCAGGACCACGTCCCTCTGTCCTGTTGCGGAATGCAGCGTCACCCGCAACGGGAGGATGGGCACCACAGTGCCAGGGTGGGCCACCTCGTCATAAGGGGGAGGGGGCGTTGGACGCGCCTCGCGTCTCTCTCTCTCTCTCTCTCTCTCTCTCTCTCGCCTCACGATCCGCAGCAGCCGCTGCCCGAAAAGCTCTCCTCCAATATTCGCGTTGACAAGAATCGCAGAAAGAGGGTGTAAAGTACTGAGTACACCGATAGCACCGCATAGTTAAGAAACAACAAATCGAATAGACGAAATAGGTAGCACTAGGTAAGACCTTATGCGGGACAATAGACGCCGACAACGCACAACGAATATAGTACAGAATGTAACCTCTATGGAAAAAGAAAGCAGTAACGAAAACTTCGTACCTCAGTTTTCTTTTTCCACGGGGGGAGGGATGTTGTGCGGCGAAGGTCAACGATCCCGAATTGCGACACCTAGCTGTCAGCGTTGCTTCCGGATCTTGCCAAACTCACCTGAGGTGGCATCCCGGGTTTCGCAAGTGGCACCCAGGTCACTCACCCGGATGCAAAAGCGCTGACAGCTAAGTCAGCACCGCGGAAGTTAACGCGCGAGAGATAAAAGCCCGCCCTTCCGAGAAGCGGCGGGCAGTCTAGAACAAAAGGCTATATCGCGCACGACCGAATGTGATCGAATAAGTGAAGGCCCGCAAGTCAGGGCAGTGAATAAGAACACCTGTGTAATAAAGCATCTATGTAACCACAAGTTTATTAAAAGCTATACGACAAAGATCTGGTAACGTATATCTTCTCCCTCCCGGCGGATCCCAAAGAACCCTGTGCCGACCCTGCAACCCCAGGCACGGCACAACAGATTGTTTAAAAAATTAATACCGCTCGAAAACCGAGTATTTAGAGAGAATAGAGTGACATGCTGTACGAAATGTCGCAGTTCCGGTTTAACTAAAATATTTTTCGAATAGTTCTGAGCATAATAAAACTGATTTGCTAGTTTTCCGTACGTTTATTACCGATACTATGTGATATGCTGGTTCGTCGCGCGAGTTCTGGGCTCTTCGAGGCCTATGTTATAGTTCTAGTGCTTTTTTTATGTATTTCAGAACAGTATAAAGCTTCTAGTAATTTTCGAAAATTTGTTATTTTTATTAACACCTCACCCATATAATTGTGATATGTTAATACATTACTGTAAGTTTAAGATTGTGTTCGAATTTTAAATTGTAGAATGTATTCTTATTATAAAAAATTAATTTTCTGAGTGGCATTATGTTAAAAAAATTAAAAAAAATGTAAATTCCGAAAAAAACAGAATCATTACTTTCATTCTTCAATGTTTTTTGCTCATATATATATATATATATATATATATATATATAGGTCCGGAAGTATGTTCCGGGACTTTTATTTTTTACATCGATATATTCCGGGACATTTGGCAGTTTCCAGGACTGTCCTGGAAAAAATTCATGTCTTACGGCAATTTTCGGGACAGTTTTTTGAATCTGATTACATTATATGCGTTATATTCCAGGACTGTACATTTCAAAAAACGTAAACAGTCCCGGAACATACCCCTGGACCTACATATATACATACAAATACATACATATATATATATACATATTATAAATATCTTATTCTCTATTCTCTTTTAATCTCTTTAAATTTATTTATTTTTCTCTTTCTCTCTCTTCTCTCTCTCTCTATATCTATGTTTCTCTCTGTCTCTGATAGTCAGGTAACGTTAACATATAAATCCAATTCTAAAGAAACATGAAAATACTAATCAATTATAACACACTAAAATAACAGAAATATATTGTTACGCCCGCGCTGGACACTGAGTAGAAAAGTCGCGGAAAGCTGTGAAGCGCGCTCCTTGACAACGGGAGTTTGTTGATGGATTTATTGATTTTCGATCTGGCGGATTTTTGGAATCCGCACGCGTTGTTTTACGAGCTTGGAATAAACGCATTTCTCAAGTTTTTTTGAGTTCTCTTTCCTTTTGCGAGTTCTGCGAGATACGAGCGCGAGTGTGGAGTGCGCGATAGTGTTACGGCGGCGAGCTTACTCGACGAGCGTAACAATATTATTCTTATAGTGATATATCGTTATATGTAGACATGTTTTAGAAGTACATTTTTAATAACATTATTACAATCATTATTTATTACTGTTCACGTGAACACCACACTGCTGACACTTGTTATTCGAATGGCCGTGTCGAACGGTGGCACGGCGGCGTTACAACAACATGGCCGATAACGGCGCACGGCGCACGAGGCGCTCACAGAAATGATCGTCGAATGTCTTACACCAACATGGCCGATAACGGTGCACGGCGCACAAGGCGCTTACAGAAATGATCGCGGAATGTCTTGCGCGCGGTAAAACGACCGAACACGGCACTTTATTCGCACAACGTGGTGTTTTAGTTTCTCTAGCGAGGGAGGACGGCCGATGGCGCAGATCCTTCGCAACCCGCAAGATTACACTTGAACTCTCGCGAAGGGTGACGGCCGAGCACGGCGCAGATTACACGCATTCGGCGAGATTGAACTGATCGTTGTACTATCGCGAGGGGTGACGGCTGAGCGCAGCGCAGATCATTCGCAACCCGCGAAGTTGCACTTGTCTCTCGCGAGGGATGACGGCCGAGCGCGACGCAGATCATTCGCAACTCGCGAGAAAGCGCGATTCTCCCGCGAGGAGTGACGGCCAAGCACGACGCAGATCACTCGCAAGCGGCAAGATTAAATACGGCCGAACACGGCGCTCAATTTTCCACTGAAGAGCACTTAAGACTTGTTTCAAAACATACTGTCCGGCGCGGGACGACGTAGTCGACGCGGTGAACCACGCTATCGTGTTACAAGCGGGTGTCTTACTACGACACGCGGGATGGCAGGCTTACGGCAGACATCATGTCGCGGCGCGAGCGGAGAATCTTGTCGCGGTACGAGCCCGGATCTTGTGTCGACGCGAGCCAGAGTTGTCGCGGCACGAGCTGAGATCCCGTCGGCGCGAGCGGAGATCTTGTCGCGGAACGAGCGAAAATCTTGTCGCGTGGTCCACCACCCGGTTCGACCTTTTGGTTTTTGCGGATGCGTACACGTGTGGTTCACCGGCCGGCTACACAAACGTACTCTACTGACAATGAGCGCATCCGGCGGCCCCGCGACGCGAGGATGAAGAACCATGCTAATCGATTTCGATAGATATGCGGGTCGATGTTCGAGCGCTCGCGCAATTTGATTGGTCGCGAGACGCTCCTGGAATCTAGAACGCAGTCGATAAGAACGGGATCGCGGTAGCGCTTCTTCATCCGTCGCGAAGGGCTCGCAGTACGCGTGAACTCGCCCCAATCCGGAACAATTACATTTTAATAATAATATTTTTAATTTTATTAGTACCTTTCTCTCGCTTTCTCTGTCTTATTTAGACCATTTTTTTAATTCTCTGTTTTTCTTTTCTGATATACATTTTATTAACCTCGTTAAATAAATATTACGTTTTGACCGGCGTAATATTCCCAGCTTCTCAGTTCGCAATCGCGCTCTCGCTTCGCGGTCCATATGAACGCAAATACGCACTGATTTTCCCGGCGGTGTCGCCGCCCGCTAACAGCCGTGCGGGCGACCGCGAACACGCAGCACTATCAATCCGAGTACGCGACAATTTACAATCTCGATACAACACGAATTCACAGCAACAATATCCCGAACACGCAATATTCCCGAAGTCGCAACGACAATACTCCCGAGCACGCAGTGCTCCCGAGTCGCAACGACAATATTCCCGAGCACGCAGTGCTCCCGAACGCAATCGCGCGGTCCCCTGCAAGCGAGCGCAACGATACTTGCCCGCACTACACGACGCAAAATATCCGCGAGGCTTCCGGGGAGGATCCCGCCGATGTCCACCGCCTCGACAATATTTTCAATCCCGAATACAACACGATCTCGAGCACAACCCGATAACCGCGGGTGTGCACACTGCACGCGTCCCACGCGATATCTCTCAAAACGCGCCGCCCGCGGCACGTTTCCTTCCCCGACAAACACCGCATACAAATACGCAACACGATACGATAAACGGATTGACTGTCGGCCGCGCGGTTTCCGAGGAGGGCTCTGCCATAAACTTCCCGGGTACGATCTCAGCCAGCCCCGCGTCCGCGATCTCAATTAAACGACACGATAATCTAACCGGCACCGCACGGGAGCCGGTAACCACGCGTACAGATTGATCCAACGAATTTGCACGGTAATCTAAACGATACGTGCAGTCACTCGTACGGGGCCCTGGCCGAGATCGAGCCCTTAATATCGCGGTAGTACCGGAGTGGAGATCTTACAAGATCGCTGCTCGCTGCTGCTCGGCGGCGTCGGGACACTTCTCCGGGGGATGGCTCCTAGCCTGCGGCTGGTTCGACAGTGACGAGCGGCCGGCCCGGCGAGACCACGCTGGGCTCGCGCGTGCGCCCTCAGGCTCGCGATTTCCGCCCCGCCGATTTGTCGCGCGTGCCGTCCTGCTCGCGGCACCGCTCGTTTCCGTTGCCTGCCCGCGGCAATTTCAAATGGCTGTTCCGGGTACGGGCCCATCTCACAATCAGTGTTAGCCCGGCTGGCCAAGCCGTGGCTATCCTGCTCGGCGCCCCAAGTACTGCCGGGGTGAGGCATCTGGGTCGTCCACCCGCTCCGCGGTAGCGGCGACGCACCTTTTCCTTATGCTGCAGCGGGGCCAGGAATGTGCTGGGCGAGACCTGTTACACGCCTTGGTGGCGGGGCCTGCGTGACCCGCCCGCCGGTTAACCGCTCACTCCAGCGTTCCTCTCCCAGTGTCCGTCCTTCCCACGTTGCGGCACTCCGGCCGTTACAATACGCACCCCTGATCTCACTCTCCGGCACCGCTTGTCGCTCCTACAATCTAACTAGAAAGAATGATTAATCTCTAGTGGCCCTCCCTTTCTCGGGCCGAGGCGCCATCCCCGACCTTCCCCTCGGCCGAGCTACTGTCCGGGTGGAGGACGCAACTTTGTCACGTCACAAATTTATATAGATTACAAATAATTTTTTTTCTAGATTAGAAATATTATCAATTTATAACAACTTTAAATTTTTAATGAAAACAATTTTTTTCCAGAAATGAACGAGAATAACCTCCACGCGCTGCAGC
The DNA here is from genome assembly GCA_030770255.1 of Temnothorax ravouxi. NCBI lineage: Eukaryota > Metazoa > Arthropoda > Insecta > Hymenoptera > Formicidae > Temnothorax > Temnothorax ravouxi. The sequence continues at coordinate 105,368 of JASTWP010000251.1, read as the reverse complement.
AAATAATGCAGCAGTTGCAAGGACAGCAGGTCCTAATTGAGGAGCTGCAGAGAGAATTGCTGCCGCGGAGACAGCCGCAGGAGCATGCGCAGCAGCAGCCTGATGCTGAACAGCCACTGCTGGAACCGCCGCAGGCGCCGCGTGAGCAGGAAGTCAACGAGCGGCCGCACGCGCAGCAACAGCAAGAAATAATAAGTACGTATTTTTTTAGTTCTTAAAAAAATGTTTATGAATATTATGATAATGTAAATTATATTTCTGGTTATTGAGATATTTACCTCATTATACAATATTTAATTTTTGTGTTTATTATTTTTAGAATTTAATTGTCTATTGTCTTTTCCGTATTTTCATGTTACAGAAGTTCGACGAAATTTATGGGACCAACCCAGGAACCACCCGCAGGAGCAGCAGCAGCTGGATACTGTGCAGCTAATGCTAGAGCATCCGCAGGGACAGCAGCAGCAGGAAGCTAACGAGCAGCCGCTTTCGCAGCAGCAACACAGACCAATTAGTACGTATTTTATAAAAAATACGAATATTTTAATCTATATTAGGGCAAAGTCAATTTAATATCTAATTATTGAAATGTTTACTTTATTTTTCAATAATTAAATTTTGTATTTGCTATTTAGGGTATTTTTATATTATTCGTTTGTTTTTGTTATAGGATATCGACGAGGAAAAGGACGCGGTCTGAGTCGTCAACGTTGGTACGCTCAACGTGGTCGCGTCAGGGGTGGTCCGAGACAACATCTCGTCATCATTAATAAACATTATTATGCGTAATCCGTGTTTTTGTTGTGTGCGGATCTTTTTTAAGTATTAATATTAAAAGCAGTAGGTAAACCAGGCCGGTTCTAAATGAGTTCGTGTGCGTGCGTGTATGTGTGATATCGCGCGCGCGCGCGCGTGTGTGTGTGTGTGTGTGTGTGTGTGTGTGTGTGTGTGTGTGTAATATCGGGTTACACACGGGTGTCGGATTTTGCGGCCGAGGGGGGGGTCCGCGTTTTTAGGGGCGCCGCGTGGAGGGGGAGGGGGGAACCGCGTTTTTGACGCCGCGGGGGAACTGCGTTTTCGGGGAACCGCGTTTTTCGGGCGCCGCGGGGGGAGGGGGTCCGCGTTTTCGGGATCCGCGTGCAACGGCCGCGTAACGCGCTATCTCCTCCGTTCTCGCTCCCGGCCCCCGTTCGCGCGGTCCCTCTCGCTCCCGGCCCCCGTTCGCGCGCGTTCTCTTTCGCTCGCGTTCTCGCTCACAGCCGGCCTCTGTTCGCATTATCTCCTCCGTTCTCGCTCCAGGCCCCCGCTCGCGCGCGTCTTCTCGTTCGCATTCTTTCTCCCCCGTTCGCGCGGTCCCTCTCGCTCCCGGCCCCGTTATTTCTCCCCTGTTCGCGCGGTTTTCTTACCTATCCTCCCGCCTACATCATCTCTCACATGTCATCTTCATCATTTGCCTATTATTGTGTGATAATATAATGAGATAATTAACTCTCGACTGCGCTCTAGAATCATCGCAGATATTTTTTCTGCGATCTTAAAAAATGCAAGTTTGCATTTCAGCCAAGCGTCACTGCTGCAGGGTGACCACCACCACAATCCACATATACGTTAAATGCGTTATTGTTTTCAAGAACACGTCGCGACATGTCTCGCGATGATTTTATCGAACACGTGCAAAACTGCAAATTTTGCAATTTTGCATAAGTCAATGGCGCGTTATTGTTTTGAAGAACTTGTCGCGACATGTCTCGCGACGATTTGATCGAACACGTGCAAAACTGCAAATTTTGCAAATAGCGCCGATGTACGGCTGCTGAGATGAAATTTGATATGATAAGCAAACGATGCATCATTAGTAGAATATAAAATGACGAATCTGGGGGATACGCTCAATAGTCGAGAACTGGAAGTCGTGAGTGCAACAAATGGCGTTAGCAAGAGGATCGTGCAATAACATGGAGCAAGTGTTGTTGGAGCAATCCACCCTGTTAAATTCGAGAGAAGACTTTGCCGCATGGGAGCAACGATGCGACGAGTTTATCGAATCGTTGGAAGAACAAAGCCGAATTAAACGGCCACGATTATCGATCGGTCTCAAACAATCGTTGGTTGCTTGCATCGCGCGACTCGAAGGTTTGAAAGACTCGGTACGTCAACGTTTTGTGCATGTGGGTGCGGGATACAGTGCGGGTGAGACAGGACTCAGATGGCGCGAGATAGATACGGCTTTTGAAAGCCGTATACTGACCAGTGCGGTAATAAATTCCAAACACATCGACCCTCGTCAATTTCTCAAAAATGCGAGGGACATGGTACTCGATCGTGTGCGGAACGTCATGCAACGACACGACAGTGTAAAAATAAACACAATATTTAATGGCGAATTTGTTGCGGGTGACAAACGCGCGAATAAAAGTATCGCAACGAGAAACTATGAAGTCTTTCATGAGTCCGATCTGCACGAGTAGTACAAGCGACACGTCATCGAGCCTACCTTAGCAAAGCTGGAGGAATTCCAGGAACGTGATAGCGGATGAGCGTTGTCGCGTATACTCAATTTAACGGTAAATGTGAACAAATATAATCCATTGCACGCGGGGTGTCTTGTGGAAATACCGCGAAAAATTAAAAAGAAGAAGGCGGTGATAAACGTGCAATCATTGGACAATGCATGATTCGCATGGTCAGTAGTGGCTGCTCTGCATCCAGCCCAAATAAATGCAGATCTGGAATCGTCGTATCCACATTACACGTCGGTGCTAAATCTTACGGACATTGAGTTTCCAATGACGTTGGATCAAATTAAAAAATTTGAAAATTACAACAACATCTCCATCAACGTCTACAGCATCGAAAAAAACAAGAAACCTGCTATCCTACCAATACGGGTTACTGACCGTAAGATGGACAGACATGTAAATCTGCTGTACGTGCATGACGACAACGTGGGACATTTTGCATGGATCAAGAACCTATCCCGCCTCGTGAGCTCGCAATTGAGTAAAAAAGAGCACAGGAAATACTTTTGCGATCGGTAAGTACCTATAGTTCTTTTAATAATATATAATATTTTGTGTATAAAAAATTTTAAAATATTTGCGTTTATTTTTTGCAGATGTTTGCACTACTTCAGCTCCAACGAGAAATTGGAAGTCCACACCGTCGACTGTCAGGAGATGAATGACTGCGCGATCAAGTTACCGAGCGATAACGACAAGTGGTTGGCCTTTAAAAATCACAGCAGGAAGGAACGAGTTTCGTTTGTCGTATACGCCGACCTGGAATCTACCCTGGAGAAGATGGAAGCGGATCCGGAAACGTTCAGGTACACATATCAGCATCATCGCGTGTTTAGCATAGGGTACTACGTGCGTTGCTCGTACGACGAGTCGTTATCTATGTATCGGTTTCGTCGCGATAAGAATTGCGTCGCGTGATTCGCCGAGGAGCTAAGACGTTTAGCTCACGACGTAAAGACCATTTTGTCCACTAATATTCCCATGGCAGATTTCACGCGAGACGAGTGGGAAAAATTTAACAGCGCAACGCACTGTCACGTGTGCGAAAAACTGTTTGAGCCAGACGACGTGCGAGTACGCGACCATTGTCACCTGACTGACCGATACAGAGGTTCCGCGCATTCTAATTGTAACTTAAATTATAAAGATTCGCATTTCATTCCCATAGTTTTTCATAATTTATCGGGCTATGACGCACATTTTATTATAACTGAAATAGCAACAGCGTACGAAGGACATGTAGATTTACTCCCAATCACAAAAGAAAAATATATTTCGTTTACGAAAAACGTTAAAAGAACCGAAGATAAAGATAAGAAAACATGCGGTCAAATTGCGATTTATCGATTCGTACAAGTTTCTCACCGCTAGTCTCGACAAATTGGCATCTTATCTCAGCAAAGATAAACTGCGAATATTGCAACGCGAATTTTGTAAAATATCCGCAGAAAATTTTGTGTTTACCACCGCGCGACTCGTTTTACAGTTCATTGACAGGTGACACCGTATCCGAGAGCGATTACGCGCACGCCGTCGACGTCTGGCAGAGGTTCTCCATTCGAACGCTCGGTGATTACAGCGATTTATATCTCAAAACTGATGTCTTGCTGTTGGCTAATATCTTTGAAAATTTTCGCGATAGTTGCATCGCGAGTTATGGACTCGATCCCGCGTATTATTATACTCTACCGGGTTTTACATGGGATGCCATGTTGAAGCATACGCACATCAATTTCGAATTGCTCACCGACATTGACATGATAATGTTTATCGAACGCGGTATACGCGGCGGTTTGAGTCAATGTTCAAACAGATACGCGCTGGCCAACAACAAGTACATGCAGTCGTACGATCCATCGAAACCGTCGTCGTACCTGATGTATTTTGATGTAAATAACTTATACGGCTGGGCAATGTGTCAACCATTGCCATATGCAGATTTTCAATGGGTCGACGACGTAACCGATTTTAATGTTATGGATGTCGCGTTAGATTCCTCGATAGGCTACATACTCGAAGTCGACTTAAAGTATCCGCAACATCTTCACGACGCGCACACTGACCTACCGTTCTGTCCGACGCGCGATAAACCACCTGGTAAGCGGCAGGACAAGCTCCTCGCAACATAATACGATAAGAAACGTTATATCATACATTATCGCAACCTACAGCAGTGTACTCGTCACGGTCTCCGTATATCAAAGATTCACCGCATACTGAAATTCGCGCAATCTCCATGGCTTCGCGATTATATAGAACTTAATACGAAATTAAGACATTGGCCAAGAATGATTTCGAAAAAAATTTATACAAATTGATGAACAATGCAGTGTTTGGCAAAACTATGGAGAATGCGCGAAGTCACGTTGACGTGCGACTCGTGACTCATTGGGACGATAGATACGGCGCCGAGGCAATGATTGCGAAACCAAATTTTCATAGCCGAAGCGTCTTTTCGGAGAATCTTGTAGCAATAGAAATGCGAAAACTCGAGGTAAAGTTCGACAAACCAATCTACGTGGGTATGTGCATCCTCGATATATCCAAGACATGTTTGTACGAATTTCATCACGAGTACATGTTACCGCTGTATCGCGATAAGTGTAAAGTCACATACACCGATACTGACAGTCTCATTTATCACATCGAGTGCAACAATGTGTATGATACCATGAAGCGCCACATTCATAGATTTGACACTAGCGATTACGCGATCGATAATACATACGGTATCCCACTCGCCAATAAAAAAGTTCCGGGCTTAATGAAAGACGAAAACAATGGTGCGATAATGACTGAATTCGTCGGGCTTAGAGCAAAGATGTACGCCTTGCGAGTAGACGGTAAAAAAGATACAAAAAAGGCTAAAGGTGTTAAGAGTAACGTCGTAGCTAAGTCGATAACGTTCGACGACTACACGCGGTGTCTGCGCGACGAAATTGAAATGATGCGACGGCAGGCTTGCATAAGATCGAAACTACACGAGGTATACACCATATCCGAAACGAAAATAGCTCTAAGTCCGTACGACGATAAGCGCTACATTATACCCGGTTCTACCAAAACGCTGCCATGGGGACATTATAAAATACCATTGTAAATATATTGTAAATACATTTAGAAAAATAAATGACACATTTGTATGTATAATATGTTTTTATATTGTAATAAATTTTTATAATACATTATTCTTGTGTATACATGAATTGTGTGAATTATCAAATCCTAACCACTTTACATAAACATCATCCCCCCTTTTGCGCAAAACTTTTTCAACGAGATACACGTCGGGATTAGCAACGCGATGTAACTCGTATTCGTAGAAGCCGCCGGCGATGGGTTTTCCGCAGGAATCTTCCAACAGATACGTCACGGGATTAGTTTTCTGCATTTTGACGATTCTAAACACCTCCGTGGTCCAATTTGGCGTGTATCCTTTCTCGAAGATTGTCTTGAATTTACTCGCGCGTACCGAGTCGCCCACTTTGAATCGCGCGGGAGCAGCGATCTTTACGTGGCTGTACACCGTTGCTAGGAGCTTGTTGGCGATCGCGGGGGTAACATCGATGGGTCGCATGCCGATAGTTCGATGCTTTCGCGCGTTGTAATCCGATACGAGACCCGGCAGCGAGTCGATCCATTTGTAATTTCCATTGCGCGTAAACATTTTCCACATGTCGTTCTTGAGCGTGCGATTGAATCGTTCGACGACCGATGCCTTCATTACGGAATAGGTCGAATAGTGATTGATATTATGTTTCTTCAAGAGTTTCTGCACGTTTGCGTTGTAAAATTCTTTTCCCTTGTCAGTCTGCAAATTTTTCGGGCATCTTCCGCCGTCTCGAATTATTTTCGCCATCGCCGCAGTAACCTCGGTTCCGCTCTTGAGCGGTATGGCCCATGCGTGCTTGCTCAGCTCGTCGATAACGGTGAGTATGTAGTGGTAGCCTCTGTTGAATCGCGTGTATGGACGCATCTCGATCACATCCGCCTGCCACAGATCATCGTATCCGCGCACTATGACGCGTCTTCGAGAAAAATTTCTTCTCGCAGGAGCGTGTAATTCTTCTACCAACCTCCGTTTCTCAGTTGATTGCTTCTTACCAGCCATGACGATGACGCGCAACTGACGCAGATATCAGATGTACGTTCTTATCTATTCGCGATGATTCGCAATTACATCTTGAATTATCTTTTGAAGTTCGTTTAGGGCAATTTGCACGTTACTCTGAAATGTGGCCATCTTTCTCTCGATTTCATCCTGTTGATCTTTCAAAATTTGTACGCTCTGCTGCACGTAACGTTTATTGGCTGCATCGCCATCATCTACAGGCGGCGCTATCCGTCGAACCTTGCGCGATTTTGCGTCAAAGTCGGTGGCGACCATGCAAAGGGCGTTATCGCGCACGTAATTTCTGATTAATCCGCTCCATTGATAGTACGGTTCCGCACCGCCTCTTCCGAGCGATATACCAAACTTGTTGATCGGCATTTCGATGTTGATTGAACGGATCGCTGTTGCACCATTTAATTTATAATAAATCCAGCCTCGCGAAGTTCCTCGATAATCGACAGGATCTCGTTATCGTGACCGGTGTGACCTGCTAGGCGTGAAGCTTCGAGCAATCGAAGACGATCTACGAGCTCGTTGGGATCGTCCCAATAAACATAGTCGATCTTGTTGTCGTTTAATGTCATGGCACGCGGTATACCTTTTCCAGCTTTTTTACCCGAAATCAACGGCCCGATTATATGTGTGTACTTGTATCCCCCGTTGCCCTTTATTTGAGCGTGAACATCATAATTGCGTTTATGAACATTTGTCATCAACAGAATGCTCTTGTATGTTTGCATATCGTCCTCCGTGTAGATATCGTCATCGGGATATTTCTTAAAGATTAATTCGAAAAGACCGCGTGTGCCAGCGTATCGTATGCCGTCGATAATTATGTTGTCCTCGTTGTTCACGTCGAAACGTTTATTACCGAGCATCATTCCATCGTTGGTGAATTTAACACCGTACGCGATGTCCATACCGCTTTCTTCATCGCCGCTCAGAACTGCCCCGATGTACTTTTGGCTCAATGGACCCAATTGATCTCGCAATGTTTCTCGACCCTCAGATGTTTGCAACTGCTGTCGAACGGACGTCACGAGTGAGTCATTCGTGGTTTCAAAAACATCTTCGTTTGCGAACACTGTGGGTTGTACGGAAGGCGCAGTGGTTATCGGTGGTTCATTCAATGGATTTTTCGATCGTTTTGCTTTACGCGGCTGTAAAATTTTGGTTATTTCGCTCAAATTAGATGGCACATTTATCGATCTTTTCAATGTAACCAGAGTTGAAGCCATTACAGAGTCGTTAAACGACGCGTTTGGTCGTTGTCGTTTGAGCTTCGGCTCTTCGTCTTCCCACGCTGTTTCATTCTCAATCTTTGACACATCAGATTCTTTGCCAACGGTGTTTTCGACAATCTGCCTTAGAGGCTCGATGATGGGCTTAAAGTGTCTCTTCAACGCGACATCTTTCTCCACTTTACCAGTTTTCAAGGCGTGATGCTTTTTGCGAATCGAATTGCTCGTTTTCGCAATTTGATTTGCTATCCTCTCACGCTCTCTAATCTCCTCGCTGCTGTCCATGTTGCGATAACGTTGTTCAATCGGCGCGTCGACAACAACTAACCGCGTTTCGGTATCGCAAAGTCGTTAAATCCTTTTCTGTATCAACCATTCGAAATCGCGCTGTCCTTGTCTATCACCACGAATCCATACTTTTGTTGCCAACACGTATGACACAATTTACTGAAATCATCGTAAGACATATCTGGTGTTTACGTGATCGTTGCACACGTGTTTCAGATTGGTACCATCCTGTTTAAACAGAATCAATAAATTCGCGTTGTCGCGTATAAGATGCTTCGGTATCTTTGCATACGTCTGACAAAGATAGAAAGAGTCAACGTCCGCGTGCCGGCCCATTGCAAAGTATTCTCTTATCCTATCCTGCTTGTCGCACGCCACGTCATCAAAGATAAAAATAAAATTCGGGAGCGCCTCGCTCGGTGGAATGACGTCACTGTTATTCGAGAACGTAAAGTAGCCAAACTCTTTTATCGGTGTTAGTATATTCTCCAAATATCGATATTTTGGTTGTTGCAACGATTTCGAGTACACACACGTTTTCGAAGCGTACACCGTGCGGACTTTTCAGCAAGCTTATCAAGACGTTTGTCTTGCCGCAATTCGACGGGCCGCAGATGATAACACGTACAAAAATCGGTAGCATGCCTCTATGTTTGCGTACCTCTTTTGTTAACGGCGGCATCCTATCGTCAAAGTTTGTCACTTTGATCGTCCGCGATTGTCGTACGAACCGCATTTTACCTCCCCTCTACAACGAATGAAATGCAGTATCGAGAAAACTGGCTTATTTATAGAGACGCGTAGAGCTGAGATGCTCAGTCGTTAAAATGTTTTTGCTCGTGTCGGATAACAGCGATATTTACGACTTAACCGCCGAGCAGTTAAAGTATATACCAAAGGTCATTCTACTGCGACAGTTTTATAATCACATAAATTATTTGTGGGATAAGCTTCCCGAACATATCAAGGCAGATTCGGAGGTTCAACAATATCGGCGCTGTTTAATACATTATAATTTGCCGTGTCAGCAAACGCACATCGACGGTCCGCCGCCGTTGATAAAAAACTGCGGCGAATGCCGACGAAGATAGGCCGAGGTCTGTTGAATCGCGCGATAAACGCGCTTCCGATCGAATTACATATCCCCGGCTATCAATTTTGCGGACCGGGAACTCGCTTAGAAACACGATTGGCAAGAGGTGATCGGGGTATTAATCCATTGGACGCATCGTGTCGCGAGCACGACATAGCCTACTCGCGTAGCAACGATCTCGCAGAACGACACGTGGCAGACAATATGCTCGCCGCGGAAGCGCGAAAACGTGTCACCGCGAACGATTCTACTCTCGGAGAGAGAGCTGCGGCTACAGCCGTCTGGGCGGCCATGAAGGCTAAAACGAAACTCGGTATGGGTTTGAAAACAAAAAAAAAGAAAAAAACCAAGCGAATACTTCCGGTAACGAAACGCGGCGGTATCCTACCGATCCTGCCGTTATTAGGGATTCTCGGCTCGTTGGTCGGCGGAGCGGCGGGACTCGCAAAGGTCGTGAATGATAACAAATCCGCGCGGCGTCAGCTGGAAAAGATGCAACGTCACAATCGCGCCATGGAAGGTCACGAACTTTATCTTGCTCCGTACAAACGCGGACGGGGAGTCTCGAGAAAAAAAAACGTCGAAGAGACGCTGAAAATTCCCAAGGGTGTAACTACCAACGTACAACTGCAACAATTGGCAAAACGTATGCGCATTCCATATTTTAGAGGTATTTTTATGCGCGACTCGTTACCGATCGGCGGTATACGTCGAAACGAGAGCGGTATCGTGAATTTGGATAATACTGAGGGACCGGGTACTCACTGGGTGGCGTACGCGAAGAGGGGAAATCGTGCCATATATTTCGACAGTTTTGGCAATTTTCGACCACTGAGAGAATTGGCGCAGTATCTAGAGAACAATGTAATAGAGTACAATCGCACGCCTTATCAGCGATACGATCAGAGCAATTGCGGACAACTGTGTCTGCGTTTTCTACAGTCGGTTGACAATCAATTTAAAGACCGGCGTTACGCTGTTTAATCTCAGTATTCATTCAAACATGTCACTGACATTTACGCTCACCGGCAAAGCAGCATCCTCGCGGTAAGCTACTTTCCCGCCGTGGATTTGAGCGACGGCGATTACGAGCTCGGTCTGACAGATTTTGAAACTTATCACACAATACCGAATGTAAATTCGTCGAACAATAAATTCTACTATGGCGACGACGACAAGGAGATTACCATTCCCGAAGGATCGTACGAACTGCGTGATATAGACAGGTATCTGAAACGTGCTCTTTTATGGGACTAATCCAATAGTGTCTCGACAAACGAAGATGAACCGCACCCATTGATTATTATTCGAGCCAACAACAATACGATGAAGAGCGAGATCAAATGCGCATATCGGATAAATTTCACAAAACCGAACAACATTGGATCGCTGCTGGGATTTTCAGCGAATCGTGTGCTGGAGCCGCGACAATGGCACGAATCGGATGTTTCGATAAATATCATCAATGTAAACATCATTCGCATAGAGTGTAACGTGACAGCGGGTGCGTACAGCAACGACAAGTACGTGCACACGATACACGAGTTTTCACCGAGCGTGTCTCCAGGATATAAGATATCGGAAACGCCTGCACAGATCATTTACTTTCCGATCATCGTACGGAGCATTTCGGACTTGACGCTTCGCGTCGTGGATCAGGACGGTCGATTGATTGATTTTCGCGGAGAAGAGATCACCGTTAGACTGCATGTACGAAGACAACGGCGATAACGTGAGATGCTCATACTGAACGAAGCTGAGCAGGTGCGACAGACGAGAAACAAAAAGACAATACGATCGCCAAAAAAGAAACTCACTGCGTCGAACGTTGAATTTTTGAAATCATTGGGTTTCGTCGTACGAAATGGCTAATATCTTAAACATTGGTGGTGAACCGATCTTTGACGACAGCGTCGTCAAGATTGAGACACACACGTACAATCCGTACGCCAACACAACGTTTGGACATAACGATGAGATCAGAATACCCATACAACAGCAGGATTTATACACGTTGCCGTGTGAAAGCTTTCTCTACGTTGAAGGACGATTGGTAATGAAGAGAAGGAATGAGTCTCAGGCAACGCTTGCGAATAATTGCGCGGCGTTCATGTTCGATGAGATTCGATACGAGCTCAACGGTGTGGAGATTGATCGCAACAGAAACGTTGGAATAACCAGTACCATCAAGAACTACGTATCGCTATCATATAATGATTCTCAACTCATGCGGAATGCTGGCTGGGACGTTACATCGAGCATACCGGAAGGATACTTCAACTTTTGCGTACCGCTCAAGTTGTTGCTAGGCTTTTGCGAAGATTACAAACGCGTCGTTGTTAACGCTCGTCACAAATTAATTTTGATACGTGCGCGTAGCGATAACAATTGCATTGTAGGAGATCCAGCGACGGAGCCGGAAATCGGATTGTTTAAAATACAGTGGCGAATGCCTCACGTTACGTTAAACGAGGTCAATAAGCTATCCATGCTACGGGCCTTGGAAAGCGGGCGATATCTTAGTGTCAGTTTCCGTTCATGGGATCTGTACGAGTACCCCATGTTGCAGAGCACGACCAAGCATTCGTGGGCCGTTAAAACGGCGACTCAGCTAGAGAAGCCGCGGTACGTTATCTTTGCGCTGCAGACCGGCCGCAAGAATATCATGTCTCAAAATGTTAGCGTATTCGATGACTGTAACTTGACCAATGTGAAACTTTATCTAAACTCCGAATTTTATCCGTACGATGACATGAATCTGGATTTTGGCAAAAATCGTTACGCCGTCCTTTTTGATATGTATGCGCGTTTTCGTAAAACTTATTACGGATACGATTCCAGTGATACGCTTTGCAGCTTGTATACATTCCTGATAGAAGGACCTTTTGTTGTCATCGATTGCTCGCGACAAAACGAATCTGTCAAGAGCGCCACCGTGGATGTGCGAATAGAATTTGATTGTAAAGAGAATGTACCTGCAAATACTACCGCCTATTGTCTCATCTTGCATGATCGCGTAATCGAATACTGCCCGCTGTCTAATGTAGTGCGCAAACTCATGTAAATTGCAATATCAGCAGATATTGCGATATAAGAGACACTGATGTACCGCGATAAGATACAGATTGCTCCATCGTTTCGTCATGATCGTACCGACGTTTGTCGATCTGCAGGGATTTACCGTCGGGATGAAATTTGTCGTGAAGGAGGTGGCGGTTCTGAGAAACGAGACCGTTTTGGCGCATTACATTTTTACATGTCCCATGCCATGGAGTCTCCTCACGAAATCCGACAGATCATGCGCTTTCTGGTTGATTGCGAATCACCATGGACTACGATGGGAGGACGGAAACGTGCCCTACAGCATGGTGAAACATCTAATTACATCGGCCGTACTTGGAGAGGGCGACAAGACGTCGACTCTTGTGTACGTCAAGGGATGCCAGAAACGAGAATGGTTGGTGGATCTGCTTGAGAATAAAGCGAGAAAACATCTAAAAATTGAGACTTTGGATGCAGATTACGAAGATATCGAATCTTTAAATAATCTAGATGTTACTAATACTGTAAGATGCGGAAAACATGTTAAGAATTGCGCATTACAAAATGTGTTAAAAATATTTAACTGGTGGTCGCGACACCAGAAATAGTTTTTTTAAATAAACTATATATGTATATATAAATGTTTTATTTCCTTTTCCCACATACTTTGTAGTATAATATAGATGTTTTAGTTGTTCAAGAGCTGTTTTTAGTTGTTTTTAGATGTTTAATAGCTGTTCAATAGCTGTTTTTAGCTGTTTAAAAATAGCGGTTCAATAGCAGTTATACAGATCGCAGTTATACAGATAGCTGTTTTAGTTTGATAGCTGTTCAAGAGCTGTTTGATAGCTGTTTTTAGCTGTTTCATAGCGGTTCAATAGCTGTTTTTAGCTGTTTAATAGCTGTTCAAGAGCTGTTTTAGCTGTTTCATAGCGGTTTAATAGCTGTTTCATAGCTGTTCAAGAGCTGTTTTTAGCTGTTTAATAGCTGTTTTTAGCTGTTTCATAGCGGTTCAATAGCTGTTTTTAGCTGTTTCATAGCTCTTTTTAGCTGTTTTTAGCTGTTTAATAGCTGTTCAATAGCTGTTTTTAGCTGTTTTTTTAGCTGTTTTTAGCTGTTTGATAGCTGTTCAATAGTTGTTTGACAGCTGTTCAATAGCAGTTATACAGATCGTAGTTATACAGATAGCTGTTTAATAGCTGTTCAATAGCTGTTTTTAGCTTTTTCATAGCTGTTTTTAGCTGTTTCATAGCTGTTTTACAGATCAAATCATCGAAAGTCAATGGCGCGTTTTCGAGAACATACGTGTCTCGCGATGACTTTATCGCACACGTGCAAAACTGCAAATCGTACATTTTTCGGAAAGCGCATCCGTACTGATGCTGAGATCACAATGAAATTAGATATGATAAAAAGCATCATTAGTGAGATATAGAATGATGAATTTGATGGTACGCTCAGTAGTCGAGAACAGTCGGTGCTTGATCGTGCTCGGGCATATTTGTCTTGACGAAAAAATTTTTTTCTTAATACTACTGTGCACCGAATTTAACGTGACATGAGCGACGAGTACGAAGAACTTTGCAAACCGGCGGTTAATTCGAAATTCAAGATCGTGAAAATCAGCGAACCGTTCGGGAGGAATTGTTACGACGTAACGAGATATCTGATCCGTCGCGAAATCGGAATCACCGATCACCAATCGAACCGAAATTTTCTCAAATTCCAAATATACTGGGAAAGAATAGAAAATGTCGTTTTCATGAGCGGTGGAGAATACAGCGTCTAATTGATTTAGACGCGTTAGTGCAACACCGCGGTTTCATTATTATTTTATGATTGTTTGTTGTTATGGTTGGCTGGGACAACCTTGACGAAGGCTCGCAAACCAAGGCGGAAGGACTTTGAAATAACGGTTCCAATTTTCTCTGATCACACGTATTGTTTAATTTTGCTCGGTTATTATTAATACATAAGCGATAGGATGAGGCGAGCGGTATCCCCGTAACTAAGTCTCGAAAGAACGTGGCTGGCCGTCGTGGGCGTTCAAACGGAGATGGCACCGGCACAAACGGGGAAAATGGAGCCGGCTTGCAAAACCGGCGACGAAGTTTCGTGCGTGCACGCCGAGCGTGCTCCGAATTCACTTGCACAACTCCACTCCGCTCGCGATTGCCCGACGGTGCTCCGGATTTTACAGGCACTCCTGTACAGTTAGGACGGTATCCGCTGGTCTCAATTCTCGTACGGCAAATCACCGAAATCACGGATTCACACGGAGCAATTATTACTTCGATCCGTCTCGGTGCGCTGGGAAAGGCCGACTTTCTCGATCATGTTCTACCGGCCCGAACGTGATGTACAACGAAGGATCGGGTCCGTTCGGTATCGATCGTCGCGTGTAATACGAAGCGGGGGACGCGTGGGGCGCACGCGGAGCGCGAACGCGAGCGCGAATTGATTCTCGATCGGTTAACGCACGCATTAGCGCCTATTCCCTAACAATGATTAAACATTTTTTCTTTTTAACGTGACATTAGCGATGAGTACATAAATTTGTGCAAATCGGTGGTCAATTCTAAATTCAGGATCGTGAAAATCAGCGAACCGCGGATGAGAAATTGTAGTAGATTGGATTTGTGGAGAGTCGACGTACCGCGATATCTGATCCGTCGCGAATTCGGAATCGCCGATCCCCGATCGAACCGGGAGTTTCTCGATTTCCAACTATTATGGACCTCTGGATATTATTATGAGTCTGGATATTATTATTGAGTTTAGCGCGTGAGTGCAATACCACGGTTTCATTGAAGTAAAATGGATTTCGAAGAATTGCAGTTTGACGGAGATAAAATGGAAGTTGAAGCAAACGAGGAAGAAATTGAAGTGAATGAAGAGGAAGAAATGGATGATGATGCGATTCTTTCGGTTCGTGTTATGACAGCGATAGGTCTGATACGGAAGAAATTGTCAGAGTTTTAAACCAAGCTGAAGTGAATACGTTGAATCCTTTGAAAAAGATGTGTTGCATATACTTTTATTTCACTTCCGGGCAGGCGAAGTTTTGTGTATCGTGTATGGTGAGAATAAGCGGACTGTTCTCAATGTTGTACGCTGATATTAAACATGACACCCGTCTTTATGTACTCATGGACGGTCTATTCTGTTCGTCATGTGGAGATCCTTTATTTTTAATTATGCCGTGTAATCTGTGTCTTGTGTGCACACATCATTTGTGAAAGACATAGCCTGCAGTATTTCTAACTATTTTAGTGAAGCTTGTTTTATTAACCTTGATAGCTGTCTTTTTCTCGCGAGGATTATTTTCACACAACATAATACGCCACAGATAAATCGCGCGCATCGTCCCTCTTCGTTTCATTTGATAGCAGTTCAGAGTATCCACCCGCGATTGCAGGATGCAAAGGTAAGTAGAAGATTATTTTTTCATGACAGCTAGTTTTTGATAATATGTTACAGATAAATCACGTACAACCCTCTCTCTTCTTTTTTCAGTGCCCTATAAATTGAGCTCTGCCTCAAGTCAGAGCACAGTCAGTAGTGCGCAAACATGGCAGGATATATTAATATCTTCTTTCCAAGAGAGATGGTACGGGTAGTGTAACATAGTGTAGTGAATAGTGTAATATATAGTTTTTTATTTGTTTTTTGTTTAGTTGATGGAGCAGGAATTGGCGGAAATCGAGGTACGCTTGGCGGGGCGGTGGGCGCAGATCCGCATTCAGCGAAATCACGTAAGTATTTTTTTCCTTTGTGCGTGCGTATGTTTTAAGAAAATTATATTTTTTAATGTTGATCTTACAGCCGCAGATAAACTACCACATCGATGGGTACATAAATATATGTTATCTGCAGTGGGTGAGACGGAAAAGGTGGCACCATAGAATACTGCTGGACACTTTATGGAAGCAGGATAAATTTGACATTTTCGGATTACGACGACTTTTCGGGGAGGAGGATGAGGAGGATGAGGTGGATGAAAAGGATGAGGAGGATGTGGATGAAAAGGATGAGGTGGATGAGGAGGATGAGGAGGATGAGGAGGATGAGGGGGATATTAATATCTTCTTTCCAAGAGAGATGGTACGGGTAGTGTAACATAGTGTAGTGAATAGTGTAATATAGAGTTTTTTATTTGTTTTTCTGTTTAGTTGATGGAGCAGGAATTGGCGGAAATCGTGGTACGCTTGGCGGGGCGGCGGGCGCAGATCCGCATTCAGCGAAATCACGTGAGTATTTTTTTCTTTGTGCGTGCGTGTGTTTTAAGAAAATTATATTTTTTAATGTTGATCTTACAGCCGCAGATAAACTACCACATCGATGGGTACATAAATATATGTTGTCAGCAGTGGGTGAGACGGGAAAGGTGGCACCATAAAAGACTGCTGGACACTTTATGGAAGCAGGATAAATTTGACATCTTCGGATTACGACGACTTTTCGGGGAGGAGGATGAGGAAGAAATATGTAAGATAATCGCTTTTTCAATAAAAATTGAATCCTTATCTTAATCTTGTTATTTTGTGTGTTTTAAGTGAAAAAGAATTTATACGTAAATAAATTCTTGATACTGTCTGCTTGAATCGCGTATGAATACCTCGCATTTTGTCCATTCAATGAATAATATTTATTATATGAGAAAAAATTGTTATTATCTCATAATCTCAATTTAAGAAAAATTTATGTTCGTTTTACTGACATCTATATATGTTCAATTTTCAATTTATAATATTTATAACATATGTTAGAAAATTAAATCTCACCTAATAAAAGACCACTATAACATGCATTCGTCGATTTCTCTGTATATCATTCCTTACTTAATAGCTAGGAAATTATTGCTTTCTCTCTATATGGCGACTATTAGACGCAAAAACTAACAAAGTGATTATTATAGAAATACAAAAGGAACGAATTTTTAATGAGGTCGTGAGCGAGACCGCGCGAACGGGGGAGAGAGAGAATGCGAACGAGAAGACGCGCGCGAGCGGGGGCCGGGAGCGAGAACGGAGAAGATAACGCGAACAGGGGCCGGCTGCGAGCGAGAACGCGAGCGAAAGAGAACGCGCGCGAACGGGGGCCGGGAGCGAGAACGGAGGAGATAGCGCGTCACGCGGCCGTTGCACGCGGATCCCAAAAACGCGGACCCCCTCCCCCCGCGGCGCCCGAAAAACGCGATTCCCCGAAAACGCGGTTCCCCCGCGGCGTAAAAAACGCGGTTCCCCCTTCCCCCTCCCCGCGGCGCCCCGAAAAACGCGGACCCCCCCTCGGCCGCAAAATCCGACACCCGTGTGTAACCCGATATTACACACACACACACACACACACACACACACACACGCGCGCGCGCGCGCGCGCGCGCGCGCGCGCGCGCGCGCGCGCAATATCACACATGCACGCACGCACACGAACTCATTTAGAACCGGCCTGGTTTACCTACTAAAAGCCATTCTGTAATTTCGTTTAATTATAATTAATATTCACTTACTCTGTGAACAAAATTCTTTTACATCCCTCTATTTTTCCCTCCGTCTTTCCTCTACGATAGCAATATTGCTCGGGGGGGTGTCAGTCGCCCCGGATTTGCGATCGGTCTACAAAATAATCGAAGGACCAGAGGGACCGCTCCCTCACAAATTCAAACGAGGTAACAAGCAAAAGCGATGCAAAGCATGCGACTCACCGTATCGTTGCCCATTGCCCCTCGCGGATGGTGTTATCTTGTCTCTATCTCTCTCGTCCTTCCTTCTGGTACGTTCTTCGGTACGGGCGCGAAGGCGAGTCAGCAAGCACGCAGGCAAGGCATGATAGAAGCGAGCAGCGGCAGGAAGGCAAGCAGGGCACCAGTGATCGGCAAAAAAAAAATTTTCATTATTTATTTTTCAATGTCAAAGCAATTATTAATAAGCCAAAATACAATATTAATTGCCAAAAAAATAAAAAATTTTTTTCAACTTATTTTTATTTACCTAAAAATTTGTAATTAATTTTAAAAGATTATTTTTACAAAAATTATTAATGTTTTAACATTATTTTTTAATTCTTAGAAAATTTAATAATAAATCAAAAATTAAAACTAATTTTTCAAAAATAAATAATTAAATAAAAATAATTTCTAATTTTTTAAAAAATTAATAATTAAATCTAAATATTTTCTAATTTTTCAAAAAATTAATAATTAAATAAAAATATTTTCTAATTTTTCAAAAAATTAACAATTAAATAAAAATAATTTTTTATCCTTGACTCTGAAACAAGTTGTTTTGGCAAAAACAAGCATAAACATATGAGTATTAATGAGTATAAAGCTGTTGTTCTTAAATTTTCCTTCCACATACAATTTTTGTAAATGTATGAATGTATTCGAAGTTTCAATTTTATATTCAGAAGTACTAAATAAAGCAAAGTCAATGATTAAAAAATTATATTTATATTATCACACAGTTATCATTAAATCAGTCAACACGGCAATAAATGTGTATATATTTGACTTACGACAATAATTTATTAACTATTACTTATATTACTTATATTACTATTACTTATATATTAATATTTAAAAAAATAAAATAATATTAAAAGAGAGCAAGAGACCATCGTCGAATTATAGTTCATCTAGTAATTGCAAATTTTCCCAAAAGACACAAATTTTCAGTATAAAAAATTATTTAGTATAGTTAACGTCATCGTTTCTTTTTTACTGCAACTAATATACTTTTAAAAATGAATACTTTACAAATTAATAAATGCTGATTTTCTAAAAAATTAGTAATATATTTTCTAATAATTATCAAAAAAATTACTTTTTAAAAATTACTAATTTTTCAAAAAATTAAAAATATTTTTTCCCAAATAAGTAATTTTTTTAAAAATTGACAATTTATTTTATATAATTGTCAATTTTTCAAATATAAGCAATATATTTCTGATTATTTATAAATTTTTCAAACATAGTATTACATTTTCAATTAATTAATAATTTTTTTAAATTTAGAGCTTAGTATTTTATTAATTACCAATTTTTTTGTTAATTAAAATTAAAAACATTAAAATTTTTTATTTTTGATTAATTACAAATAATCGCCGATATCATTACTAAAAACAGAATTTTTGCCGATCACTGCAGGGCACAATATACAGGCAGGCGGTGCACGCAAGAACACGCAAGCAAAAGCATGATCTGGAGACAAGTCGTGCTCCGAAAAATGTGGTGACAAGTTCACTTTTTCACGTCCGAAATGTGAATGTCTGCTCCGGTACTCCTCGGCTCGCGCCCCTGCGAAGTACGGCGCGAACGAGTACCAAGTCCAGTAATTAGGCGGGCCCGCAGACGGGCAGCACGAGTCGGGTGAGTCGCGCGAGTAGTTACCGCGATCCGCCAATGTTTCGCGCGAGTCATCGAACTCGATATCGATCGTATTGGTGGTCCTACTCGCCGTGGGACCCGCTTGATTGCGGGTCGCTATGAGTGCGATTGACGCAATTAAGGATCAATATGTAACTTATTACTACACTTAATGATAAGGCATCGAACTTCAACTATGTACACTTAATACTACGGAACCTTGCAGCCGTGCGCTAAAACGGTGCGGGTCCAGCTGATGAGCGAGCCGCGGGTAGCGCTTGAACGACTGACCGTCGAGCAGGTGCGACGCGCATGTGGACGAGCAGCCTCGCAGCCGGGTGAGATCGCCGAGAGTGTTGCGCGGACCGCGCACCGTTCGGTGTGCCAGACCGCGATGTCCGGAAGCGAGGGCGACGAGTCGAGACCAGGAGGCAACGACGGAGAAGCGGGTCTCGGCGGTGTATGATTCACCGTGTTGCGAACCACCGTCACTGTCCAAGAGACGGTCACGGTAACGTTGCCACCTCGGGCAACGGCAAAGAACGAGTTCGAGGAATTCCTAAGCCCCTCGTCAGATGAGGAGGACCGGGGGAGCGAGACTCGGGCCTTGGAGTAGAACTTAAGTATGCGTAGCGCTCCGAGGACGGAATTGACCGAACCACTTGTTTGTTTACTTATATTTATTCGGCAAACATGTTGCGGGTACCGCAACATCCGTCCGGCGCATTAGGATAAGATAGTTTAGGATTACGTAGCATATAGATGACCCGAGCAGCGGCTCGAGGATTAGGTGATAAGTCTTTTCTTAACCCGGTTGTCGGGACACGAATGTTCGTTCAATTTTAATTGCTTTTGGGCAACTTATTGCCAGGCTCTAGGCCGGAATAATTTAGTTTGAGAAGCGCGGGCGAAAGACGTGACGCGCGAATCCTAGGGCCGATAGCCACGCACAATCTTCACCGCGGGAAACACCCCGTACGCGTTATCGCGAAATCCGCGGAGGAAACGTGGTAGAATCGCAAGTTTCGGGAGCGTGGACGGTTAGTACCCCATTGAGCGGGTCTAACGGACAAACGACCGTTGGTGCCTCATCGGGGCACTCCGAGAAACGGGCACCGTAAAACGGCGTCGCGATCCGACCATCGGGGGCTGAGATACGCGACCAGGGTCACCGACGACCCAGACGGGCGGGCCAAGGGGCCAGAAACCCATGTAGACAGAACCGCGCCACAGCGGAGCGCGAGCACCGATCAACCGCGGGGACTTCCGAGCACCTGGAGGCCAAACAGCGACGCGAGCGTCATCTCCGGGAATGAACCGGCGATGCCGCACCAGGAAGACCTGGTACACCCGGACGATCAAGCGCCGTCGCGATCCGACCAGTGGAACCGGAGTTGGCCGACCATGGTCGGCTAGAACCATACCCGGGCGTCGGCTACGGAGAGAAGGGTCGATATCGGGGTAGTAGGGCTCGCGCGATCGGGCACCGGGGGTCACCGTCAACGGCGGACGCGGCGAAAGCAATCCGGACATCTTCTCCGGGAAGTTGGATCAGGTGCCAATATTAGAGCATAGGAGAAGTCGTGCGCGCGGGTCGGCGCCGTTAAATTCCAAGTTTTGTAAATGGTGGAAAACCACCATCCGGGAATCGAGAATATGTGCTATTCGCATGGGTACTGCGGTGGAATTTTCCACTTACAACATCTGGCGCACGAGATACCGTTAAACACCAGATGTTACTGCGTCGTAGCCCGCATTCCTGAGAAGAAAGCGGCCGAGTAGCCGTGGAAGGGGAAGATCCGACCGTAGGTGGGGAGCCGAAGAGCGGAATATTCCTCGAGGCAGTCTCTCGTGGGCGCTCGAAAGTATAACATGTACTCGCGCGTATCTCTCGGCGTGTCGTGAAAAGTTCTCGATCGCGTACCGGAATACGAATTATAATTATCTCAGCGTCCAAAACAAACGGGAACGTCCGCGAAACGCGTTACTTGTCGCCGATACAAAAGGCGAACGGTCATTGCGCACCGAAATACCGAAACTACGCACTTTGCGAGACGTGCGTCCGCCATCTTGTGCGGGATCAATAAATCTGAATAATCACCTGTGTGAAACGATAATCATTAATAAATGGAAGCAACATTTGTGAAAGTATACACCGATTTGTCGATTACTTACCTCATACTTACCTGAACACGAGAGTGTCCGCCATCTTCCTTAATCGGCGATCGGGGTCGGAGGTGATCATCGGTGCGGCATCGGAGGGTACCGGAGAGGAGGCACCAGCGACGAAATCCTGGAAAAAGAAGCAGTATTAGTTTAGTTATCTAACCAAAGCACATATACTCACGGTGGTCAGCCATCCTGTGAACGCGGCGACCTTGGGCATTGCGGATCGGCGGTGCCACACAGGGAGACGTCACAGATGAGGCACCTGAGGAAAATTCCCGGAAATATCCGCAAATAGTCGAGTTAGCATACCATAGTACTGTGGTCGGCCATCTCGGACCCGTGTTGACTGAGGCCGGTGATTGGTGGCGATGATCCTTGATTGGGCGATGGAGATTAGGCACCGATAGCGTGATTCCGAAGATTAAGGATATTTAGGGCGATAATTGACACTTCGAAGGGTGGTCAGCTATCTTTGACCTGGGTTGACCTAGGCTAGCGATAGACGGCTAGGATCAGAAGCCGGGCGATGAAGAAGAGGCACCCGAGGAGAAATCCGAAATTTCCAATTATTTAAACAAATTAGCTTACCACATTATCGAAACACTTACCTTCTCGGTAGATTAAGGACAAACCGAGTGGCGACCGATGATACAAAGGACAAAATAAAGCGTTCCGTGACCCAAATACGTACCGTCCGGTTACAACCTAAACTACTATATACAGGCGAGCGCCAAACAAATATCGTTATTAAATCTTAAATCATTATAAATATGCTTCTTCCAATAAACGTTTACACTACTTATTTTACTCGTATTTTTTAAAATAATTCATTAAAGTTAATATTTACTTACTCTGTGAACAAATTCTTCTATATCTCTCTATCTTTCCCTCCGTCTTTCCTCTACGATAGCAACATCGTTATTAAATCTTAAATCATTATAAATATGCTTCTTCCAATAAACGTTTACACTACTTATTTTACTCGTATTTTTTTAAATAATTTATTAAAGACATGTTTTATTTTCCAAAAATGTTTATAAAAAAAATTTAACAATTTTTTTAAATATTTTGTTAGCAAAATTTTAGTATAGCATGTTTTCATGCATTTTCTTTTTTCTTTTTCGGTTTTCTTTCTTTTTCTTTTTCAGGTTCGTCTCCACTGTCATCTTTAAATTTTCGTTTTTCTTCCTCTTTCTGTTTTATTTCTTACGCCATTTGAACATCTTTATCTATATTATAAAATAAATTAATTTATTTATTATATTTATTAAATCTAAATCTTACTTTATTACATTTCCATGCTTTTTCTTTTACCTTTGTCGTGTTTTTCTCCACTATCATCTTTTCGTAAGTTTTTTTTTCTTCATCATTTCAGTTTTCGAATTAATCTCTTTCTGAATTTGCTTATTTTCATAATCTAATAAAGCTTGTTGTAGAATTTCATCCAATCGATCTTCCATCACTAAAATGTTGTAATAACAATATTTTAACTTTTATTAATTATAATTACACGGAATTTTTTTCGTTAGAATTACATTCACTACATAAGCTCGCATAAAATTTGTATGGGTACATATCCCACAATTATCATGATTATCAAAGTAAATTTCTATAAAAAATTTCTTACATATATAAGTCACTTTAATAATATTTTAAAGATCAGCACACACAAGCGCTCACACATACACATACACACACGTGCGCGCGCGCACCACGCGCACACGCGTGTGTTGCGCTAATACATCGTTGAATTAATTAACCTTTGTTCGGGCGTAGAATTTCGAGATCGCCCTGACTCTGAGTTCCGCTCAGACTTGAGCGCGAAGCGTGGGTAGCGCGAGTCGGTAGACTCGCTGGAGGGGTAGGTGGTGGGAAACACTCGTGAAACACAAATTTGCAGAATTGCCTTTTATTAACAACTCGAGGGGGAACGACGAATCGTGCACTGAGAATACGGAAATCTTCTGATTCGTTCCTTTTCACTGCCGGATATCGCGAACGGAAATCTTGAACGAGCCTCAGACTTGAAGCTCCACGCGGAACGGAAATCTTGTTCGCAACGAGCGGAGATCTTGAGCGCGCGGCAGAAGGACGGTCGCGAGCGGAGCACGATCGGCCGTATACAGTCCTCTCAAACAACAATTAATTACACAATCGAACAGACGCGCACTTTATTAGAGAGGCGCGACTAGCGATTCAGGCAAGGCGAGATAAAGATAGGAGGTTAGATTGAGTCAACTATATACTCCGCGAGAACGGGAGATCGATTCGCGAGATTTTAAGCAAACGAATTCGATCGACGACTTTTGGCGAGACTGCTCGAAAGCGACGACAAAGTGCGACTGACTGACTGCGGGCGATGCCCTCGCAGCGAGCTTGAAGAATTGGCTTCTTTTTTTTTGGACTGAACACGCAGAGGGCTGAATCGCTACTCGCGTTGTTTTGATAATTTCACGTGTCGGAGCCGGCCGCTGTCGGGCTCCAACCAATCGAAGCGCGTGACGTATGTCGTCCACGCGTGATCGAGTATCGATCGACGCTGCCGTAGGGCGGGCGGAGGGGGGAGTATGATCGCGTTGAAATTCGCAACGAGTTCGACGTTTCTCGAACAACTTTCAACGATGCATTAGCGCAACACGCCCGTGGGTGTTTGTGTGTGCACGCGCGTGTGTGTGGATCTTTAAACTATTAATATTAAAAGCCATGGTTTATACACTGACAGAATTTTTGCTAAGAATTTACTGTTAAAGTTGTGAGACATGTACCAAAGAAAATTATATTCGAGCTCTTTAGATTATTATAGTCAATTAATTATTACAAACAATTCTGAAATGTCATGTAATCATTATATTTAATATTCACTTACTTTGAAGAAATTTTTCTCTATCCCTCTCTTTTTCCCTCTGTCTTTCATCCATTGAATATGCCAACTTTTTTAAATTCAATCACAATTTTTGACAAACTTGACAAGTATGAGATGAATTTGTACTTACATACTATCTTTAAATGCGATCACAATATTTTTAAGCAAAACGCTGTTGCTAAGGTGACGACAAGCGTCTTGAACATTTACAGAATTGTGAATGTATTAAGGTGCAAAATGAGACGCTATTTATGTACAGATTTTCAGAAATTTCAAACGACTGTAACTCCGGAACTAATTAACTAAATTTTAATTAATTATATATGAAATAGGGGTAGAAAAAACTGGAAAATACAATAGAATTAGATATAGATCGCTATCTCAAATATTGAAAAAGTTACAACGTAAAACACTTTTCTAAAAAAAAATTTTTTTTAAGAACTCTTTTACAGATCATCGCCCAATTCAATACCAACCTTCGTTGAATGATTCTTTATCGATTAAAAAAAAAAGCCCGATATCTCAATATTTGCGGAAGTTAGAGCACATACGGACAACATATGCACACACATACATACATACATACAGATGGACATTTTTTGACGTTTTAGAACATTTTGAACACATTCAGAAAAACAAAAAAATTTTTTTTACGAAAACAGCTTCCTCTATGAGGAAGCAAAAAGCGTAATCTCACTTTGTGTGACCCCGTGTAACAACCGAGGGTTAAATCAAACAAGTATTACAATAAGAAAAAGAGAAAATTCTGGTTTAAGAGGCAAGTAAATTTTACAAGCGTATTAAAATAATCTATTACTGTACGACGTATTATTTTGAGTAACAACAGAAATTTATTGTAATAAAATGATTGAAATCACACGTTTGTAGGGATGGGGTATGTTGACTCATATTAAGGCATGCTTAGCTTGTCTTGCTGTTGCCGCGCGCGAGATGTGTGTGAATATGTGATTTTCTACCTACAATGCTGATAGAAGTTAGATATTTATACATTCTATACTATATTATTATAAAGCAACAGAGTTTGTAGCCTTTTTTTTGTTCGCTATGATCTCGAAAACCAATGGACCGAATTTTTACTAAAAGTATATAAAATAGGAGTAGAATTTTCCGGGGAGTGTTATAGAGTGTATAATTTTTTGTTACCAATCTTTTTGGGAACCGGTATCCAAAAGTTTTTCAATTTTTCGGGAAATAATTGACCGAATCTTCCTGTGATGTTATTTTTTTTGACCCGGTATTTATTATTTTTAAATAGAGACTAAATAAGTTGTTAAATTCATATGTTAAATATTAATCAATTAATCAATATCGAAAGTTGCTTTCGGGAAATAATTGACCAAATCTTCCTGTGATGTTATTTTTTTACCTGGTATTTATTCTTTTTGAGTAGAGATTAAATAGCAAAATAGCAAAAGCTACGCCATGCATGTGAGATCGCGAGCGAAGTCGCGGGGCATGCTAGTTGTTGGAATTATGCTCTCTGCAGAGATCGAGATGGTGGTGGTGATTGCTAACGAACGACTCTTTTATCTGCTGTTATTATAACACTTTATTCTTGACTCTATCTCTACACACATTATAAGACACCGTATAAGACACGTGTGCACGCGATGATCTCAGACTATCGTTTGTCGCTTCGTACGGCGTGCGCGCTCGCGTTGCTGCGCCACGCAGTGCCCTCTGGAAGGGCGCGAGTGCTTTACTCGCACAAAGCATCTTTCCAACACTTCCTCCCTTTGTGCGGGTAGTGGGCTCGGGTCCTCTAAGTCTCTTTCTTATCTGAAAAATGGCAAATAATTAGTTCCGAGTAAGATTTCGCTTTTAATTGCTCTTAAACTCTAAATTCGCTATATTATCTCTAAGATATGCGAATGCTTCCAAAGGTAACGGTTTAGTCATGATATCAGCTAAGTTTTCTCTAGTTTCTATCCATCTAACTTCTACTTTCCCTTGATCTGCACATTGTTTGACAAAATCTCCATGAGTATCTGCCATGTGCTTTCGGTTTCCAGTATCTTCTCTTTCTTTTAAGTTTCTTTTTATTTCCTCTAGTTCATCATCAAACATCTTAAGTTTGTGACTTCCATCTTCTTAATGCAGTTTTCTGCAGCTCTATTATCACACCATATTACTGACGAAAAAAATGTTTCTTTAACAACATGTCTGAGTGACTTGTCCAGTGAAATCACTTCTTGACATGCCTCACTCATTGCTAAGTATTCCGCTTGACATGTAGAGAGTGTGATATAAGTCTGTTTATGACTTCTCCATGCTATCACATCTCATCCAAATAGCTTGATAATATATCCTCCAGTAGATGTAGAATCAGTACAATCCCAGAAACTTGCATCTGTCAATGCTTCTAGTTTGTTTGTTCTTCCTCTAAATATCAGTTCTCTATTTACCGTTCCTTTCAGATATCTAAATACTCTTTTCACATCTTGCCAATCTTCTTCTGTAGGCTCTAATTGTTTTCTTGCCAAGTAGTTTACTGCAAAGGCTATATCAGGTCTTGTAGTGTTTGTTAGATACATCATCAAACTTCCAATAGCTTCTCTATAAGGCACTCTTTTGATTTCTTCTTTTTGGATCACATCTTCATTGTTCAATTCTTCTAATCTGCTCATTTTATTTTTATTGCTTACCTGTCTAGTGACCATAGGAGTACTTTGCGGTTTACATTCCTCCATATGGAACTTTTTCAGCACACTTTCTGTATATCGTGCTTGATGGATACTCATATATTTGTCTTCTTTATTTCTCTCTATTGTGATTCCTAAAAAGCTCTTTGGTTCCCCAAGATCCTTAATCTCAAATGTTTCATCTAATTTGCCTTTGATTTCCTCTAATTTCTCTAAGTCATTACTTTGCGACCAGCATGTCATCCACATAAAGCAGTACTACTACCATTTTTCCTTCTTTTCTCTATGTGAACAGACATGCATGGCTCATGTAGGTCATTCTCTAATCCAAGTTTTTTAGCCTCTTTTGAAAATCTCTTATTCCATCTTTTGGGACTTATCTTCAATCCATACAAAGCTCTATTTAATTTACACACTTTTGTTGGTGTTTTCATCCACTTCCACTCCCTCTGGAATTTCCATATATATTTCTTCTTCTAGAACTTTATTTAAAAACGCAGTTTTAACATCTAGCTGGCAAGCGCATAAGTTATACTTATTTATTATTGCCATTATAGATCTAACCAGTGACAATCTTGAAACGGGTGCATATGTCTCTTTTAGATCATACACGTTTCTATCTTTACAAACTCTGATCACAAGTCTTGCTTTGAATCTGGTAGATCCATTTGTCTCTAATTTTCTTTTAAATACCCATTTTGAATCTATTATGTTAGGTCGTTTTCCATCTAATTTCTCTAATGGTCTATCGACAAGTTCCCACATTTGATTATCATACATAGATTCAAGTTCCTTTTTGACTGCAATTTTTCAATTTTCTCTTTTGTTACTTGACATAGCTTCTTCATAAGTGACGGGCTCTCTATGTAACGATGCCACAGGACATTCATGTAATTCATCTTCACACTCTATTGTCTGACACTTATTTGTTTCTACAAAACTATATAGCGAAGCTAATATCCTCTATCGGTTTTTGCACTTGATTGTCTCTAATATTCTCTGATAATTCACATTTCCTCTTAGTTTTACTTTTAGTCATTGGAGCGTTACTCCCTCATTGTACACTCTTTCGTTTTTGTTCATCTAACTGTATTGCTTGTTTTCTTGGTCTACCTCTTTTTCTTTTCTCTAGTATTAGTGTATCCGACTAATATTCCTCTAATTGCTTTTTTTAATCAAATTTTGATGTGGGCTTCGGTACTTTTGCACACCCAATGCATCCGAATCTCTTAAGCTGTTCTAAGTGACAGGTTATCTCTGGTGAAAACTTCTTCAATGGAATTTCATACTCTATAGTTTTGTGTGGAGATCTGTTGTACGCATGCAGCGTCAACTGCTAGCTCCCACATACTTTTCGGTAATGCGGAGTCGAACATAAATATTCTTATTCTCTCTTGTAATGTTCGATTGAACCTTTCGGCTACTCTGTTATGCTCTGAAGTATACGGTGGCGCAAATGTGTTTTCTATCTTTTCTCTTTCCATTACTTCTCTAAACGCACCTCCCGTGAACTCCTTGCCTTGATCTGACTTTACGTAGCACAGTTTTTCTTCTTTTCCTAGTAAATTTCTGGCATGTATGAGGTATTTCTCTAAAGCCTCTCCAGACTCGTCTTTCATCTTTAATGAGTATGCTTTCGCCAATCTAGAATAATCATCTATGAACACAATAATAAATCTCTTTTGTCCTGGATATGAGATCGGTTTTATCGGACCCATAATATCCGTGTGTATGACTTGAAGTGGTCTTTGTGCTTTGGTTCTTGTTTCTCTAAATAGCAGTTTTTCCATTTTTGCCATTATACAAACCTCACATTCTAATATAGAATCATCTAACTCTACTTTCTCTAATCTCTTATCTAATTTCTGTAATCTTTTTAGATGGCTTAATGATGCATGATCCAATCTAACATGCCATAACATTGCCTCCTCTTCTTCTTGTTTTCTCTGACTTCTCTATTATTGAACTTTTGCACATTTCTTCTATATCCTCTAACGATTGTAGATCTTCTAATTTAACCGTTTGATTGAGTTCTGTACTTGTCTCATGCTGTACATTTTCATTCACACTTGTGAGTTCCTCATCATTCTCCCTCCCAATCGCAGATCCAACATTTTCATACTCTTTTAATTCTCCCTCCGAAATTGATAACTCATTGTTTTGAATGTTTGTCTGCGAATGTTTAGGGGACTCACAATGTGACACTATCTTTGCTCTACATCTATATACTGCACATTCTACTCTACTCTATTATTCTCTACATTGTTATTTTTAACCTTAAATTGTCTTGTCCAATTAGGTTTATTATAATTTCCTATAAAAATTACTTTATTTGTTTGTTTATTATATACTTTAAGCAACTTATCATCTAAGTAAATGCTAAAACCAGCCTCTGCTAATTTTCTCAAAGACAGTAGATTCTCTGATACATCTGTTGCTATTACTTTTGTTAATCTAATTTCTTTCTCTTCTTTTTCTCCCGTTCGCAACAAAAGATCTCCTTTACCGTCTATTACAATATTTGTAAATTTATTTTTATTCGCACATCTTATTTTCACACCTTTCAAAGTTTGACAGAATCACGCTTTTATTAACAATATGATCGATTGCTCCCGAATCTGCTATAAAATTAATTAATTCTATTGAATTACCTCTACTCTTTATTAATCTAATCGTACCTGACTCTGATTTATCTTCTTTAGCTTTGGCGGTTATTGTTGCTTTCCTTGCTTTAGCTTTGCTGTCTGGTTTAACTATCTTTCCTCTATTATTTACTCTTTTGGTGCTTGTTTGTTCGGCTTTACTCGGCTTATTTTTATTAAAATTTGTATTTTTATACCTTTTTCCTCTAAATCTTCCAGCCTGTGCTCCGGCGTTTGGACAATCGTCTCCTTTGTGACCTCTAACTTCTTGGCAATGGTAACAGAACCAAGCTCCTGTTTCAATGAGCGGGCAGTCCTTAGCCATATGTCCTAGCTTATTGCACTGGTAGCACTTTACAGGTTTTCCGTCTGCTTCTAATTTCGCTCTCTGTGTTCTAGCCTCTGGTTTCTTTAATTGCTCTTTCTCTATACTCTTTGTTTCTGCTTCTAACTGCGTAATAAATGATTTTATTTCATCAATATTTATTTTATTTTGAGTTGTTTGTCTTCTGATCAAATCGGCATTTCTCAGTTCTGGTACATTAACCGCCTGATAGAACGACGATCTGACTTCTTGCTCTGTGAGAGACACTGCGTCCTCACATGATTCATATTCTCTAACTATGGAGTCAAAGCGTTCGCAAAAATCATTTACTTTTTCATCTTTCTTCATTTTAATCTGATAGAGACGAGCTCTTACAGATGTATAAGTTACATTTATTTCATTCTTTTTATATCCTCTTAATTTCTTTAAAATCTCTGATGGATCTTTTTTTTATGCAAAATTCTCTTATGATAATTTTCATCTATGTGATTAATTATGATATTTCTAACAAAACTTTTTCTTTTAGCAATTTTTAATTCCGAAATTTTCTGGACCTTTTATACTCTTGCATCTATTACATCTAGTAAATCATTGTTCATTAACTCTAATTTTAAATAATCCATCCAAAGATCAAAATTAGATTTCTGCGTAAGCTTATACTCTCTTCTAATATGTAGTTTCTGATTATTTAAATCAATTTCTATCGCGTTTTTTTAAATGCTTCTAAATCTTTACTTTTATCTCTAATTTCGGCTGAGCAACTTGCTTCTTCTACTATTCTCTTTTTCGGTTCTTTTTGTATTTCAATAACTTTTTCAAGATCATTTTTTTCTAAATTTTGTATATTATCGTTTTGTATATTATTTACCTCTAACCGTCTAAGTTTCAGTCTTTCACTCTCTAAATTAGCCTCCGAAACTCGCACCATATTTTCGATCATAGAATTCGCCTTCGTCATCACCCTTTCCAAGATTTTGAGTGTGATCTCTAATTTTCCAGTCATCGCTTCATTTTTCGCGATGAGTTTCTCTTGTTGTTCATACAGGATCTTACTACCAATCAGAAGAATTGGTCTATCCTGTTTTACAAATCTCGGCAGTCGAATTTCTTCTGTGATTCGGGGTTTCTCTTTTGGTTTTGAGGGTGGCCTCTCGTGTCTCTAGCTCTTTCTTTTTCTCTACATCTGTGTAAATGTCCAGATTATTATTTTAATTTCATCCTTGAACACTTATACTTACACATTTGGTATCTCTAACCTTCTAATTTTCTTCTATTTTACTCTTTGAACAATATTCTCTTACCTTTTTCTTCTATCATTTTTCTCTCTAGTCTACCAGAAGATCCTGGTCCTCCTCTACGCATCCTTCGTCTCGTCTAGCTCTATCCATCTATATCGGGATTTCAAATATCAGTCGGACATAAATAATATTCTTTTTCAAAATAAATTCAATATCCAATGTATTGATATTATAAAATTTATAATTTTATCGAGTATTTTCTCAACAATAAAATTTATTTATTGCTTACGAGACCATACAGAACGCACTGCAATTCATAATGATCTGAAAGCGAGAAACCACGCGCCTCTGCAGAGCCATCCGCACACGCACACCACTATCCCGTGCGATCTCCAGCACTGCTGAAAAGATCTATAGGATATCGGGTTGATCACGCACGCACACGGGACTCGTACAGATTTACGCAGCCTCCCTAAACAGCAATCAAGCTACACCGCACCGCAAGTCATGCTTGATCACCGACCCGATGCATGTCGATTTTAAAAAGAAATTCCATATACACATGCATTATATATATGTGTCATGGTGTCGCATCGATGCTATGTTTTTCTAATTGATCATGCGTCAGCGCGTGCCCGGCAACAAATTCTTCGCGCCAAAAACAAAGACTCTCGCCGCCGCGGTCACGATCGGACTTCCGCGCGCCAGAAAATGACTCTCGCCGTTCACGATCAGACTTGCACGCGCACATCGCCGGCTTGTTACCAAGCGGCATCTTTCTATCTCTTTCCATCACACACATCTATCTCTTTCTATCACACATCTATTTCTTTATATCACACATCTATTTTCTAATTCTCTTAGACTTTAGTTAATTTCTTGCATCTATTCTTTATACATCTAGTCTCTACTTTATCAGCGCTGTTTTTCGTGTACATCGACGATGATTTCTCTATCTCTCAAGAAGAAGGCAAAAACATCTATCTCCTTCTAACAGCATTTATTGAACGAACGTTCTTATTAGCTGAAAGTTCTCTCGTTTTGCTCGTCAGCAACGAGGAATATAATTTACTTACCCTCTAATCTTCTATTCTCTGTCTGCGTCGTTGTCTTCGTCTATCTGTCGTCGTTGCCACACACTTCTCACAGATTTTCCGCAGGACAAGCGTGCCCTGGGCCCATAACCTGTTGGAATTATGCTCTCTGCAGGGATCGAGATGGTGGTGGTGATTGCTAACGAACGACTCTTTTATCTGCTGTTATTATAACACTTTATTCTCGACTCTATCTCTACACACATTATAAGATACCGTATAAGACACGTGTGCACGCGATGATCTTAGACTATCGTCTGTCGCTTCGTACGGCGTGCGCGTCCGCGTTGCTGCGCCACCCAGTGCCCTCTGGAAGGGCGCGAGTGCTTTACTCGCACAAAGCATCTTTCCAACACTAGTATATTTATATTTTATTTTTATATTGAAGAAAACTACATCTAAAATAGTTTACAATTGTTTTTCTGCAACATTTTAAAAAAATTTTTTTACTTTTATTTTTTTAATTTTTTTAATTTTTTATATATATTTTTATTTTTATTTATTATATTTTTTTATTTATACTTTTGCAAAACTACACGCCATCGTTGTTATTAAGTAACGTGTACGTTCGTAAAAGATCATTTTGTCTTATCGCATATTGCGTATACAATTAGATGTGGACATATAATCGTCTTTGAATTAATTCTCTCACGTTTTTTAATCAAGTCATCGTATTTAAACCAAAACTCGCTTGTCAATGCATATGCGACTAGTGCTTCTTTTTTACACTATAATAGGCTACACCGATTAACATGTACATTTTCCCACCAATCTTTACGATTTTTTTAAGCGAATCCAATTTGTAAGCTACGATGTTATCTTTGTTCGGATAACTAGTATCAGGCACAATAGAAGTGTCGATTATAAGGTGCGGTCCATATTCTATCAAGCTCACGATTTTCTTTTTGCATTTAAAACAAGTCCTTTTAATTGCTATACAATCATCGATTGCTTCTTGCATTAGATGTAAACCGCCGCAAAGAATCATATCAACATTCACGTCTATTAATTGAGACTTTCTGTCATTAGCGTATCCGCAAGAACATTCAACCCGATAAGAATAACTTGGTTTTTTTTCGAAAAGAAACTGAGCTAGATGGGCAGCATTACATTCAGCAACAAGACGTTTTATGTTTCTCGTATAGGTTGTGACAGTACTTTGAAAAATGAACGTTGTTAGTAATATCTTGGCTCTTTAAATATAATTTTCTTTTGTTATCTTTTTTGTTTTGCTTACATTCTTAGCAAGATTTATAACTGGACAATCGGATGACTGTACTTTTTCGTCATAGATTTTATTTGTTGAAAGCCCGCTAATAACGACCTGAAAAATTGAGTCGAAAGCACATGTATGCCTTACATTTAAACCATAGTTGCTTATACGCAGCGGCCCTGATATATTCCTATTTAACAAAACTGGGATTTGACCAGTCTTTGAATCTTTGATGTAGTCCCACTCGGGACAGTCATCTAAACACGTTGGTTTGGCACGTTTTCGTTTCGGCAGATCATTGCTTTGATTGTCACGTTTCATGTTTTTATTCAAACCCCTCCATTCTTCTTCAACATTCTATTCGTTGTCAGCTGGGATATTGTCGTCCGTTGTAAGATTTCCTTCATAAGTCACGTTACTTATTACCTTCGATGAATCGGAAACATAATTACTGTCGTTTATAGTGGAGTTTTGATCATTGTCCAAACAGCTCTGTAAGGTGCACCATCGGGAGTCTTTGATTTTCTCTTCTGTTATTGGCGATACGAATTTTGCTGAGGTCTTCTCTGATACAAAACTGTCTAAACTATCTCTCATAATCTCGTTTGGAGTACTACATACCTTTTTTGCAGTTATGTCAAACGAGATTTTAAAATCGATCACACTTTTTGTGGTTACGTCATCTACTTCTACGGTATCTAGCAGCTCAGTAGCTTCAGAATTACGTCCAGCCTTTGGGAATTCATGAACATCAGTGATATTTTGCTTTTCCGATTCTTCATCATTTGGTAGAGCGTCCGATACAGTGCAGCGTTCTTTTAATTTATCGTCAATACGCTGTAGATGTTGTAACACGAACCTGTCTATTCGCATCGGAATCTCACCCCTAAAATCACGGTGTTTTAAGTCGGAAAATTCTGACTCAACTGCAGCTGAGGTAGCGGTTACCGAGCCTCTCTGGAAGATCGGCACCATAATGCTGGTCCATAGTGGCACATATGGAAGCAAATACCTTCTTAGCTTTTTCGCAAAGTCTTCATTATAGCACGCATTGATCATATCGCCTTCAGTCGACTGATTAGCAATATCCAGTGCTGCGTTATATAACTGCTCACTCCACAATTTTCAGCTTACTTTCATGACTTCATTTTCTTCGGGGTTCTTTCCTGCATCGAATTCTCTTTTTCCATCGGTTTCGGCATTAGTCTCAGCATCGTCATCATCGTTTTTTAATTGTACTCCTTTTATTTTATCGTTTAAAAACCTCAATTGTTCAACAGATGGCAGAGGCTCGTCATTTATACTTGATCCGATACATTTGCTGAGGGAAACAACGAGAATCAATTCTATGAAGTACGACAAATCTTCTAAGTTTGAAATTTGATCGGCTTTTCCAATGCATTGTTTATAAAATCGCCGTACTAAGCACTTATCTTTTCCTTTCAAACATGACCATCGCGTTATCATTGCCGAGATGTGACATATATCTAATCGCATAAAAGTCGATGGCAATGAAGTCGATTTGTTTACAATAGCATTGTAACACTTTTGCAAATAATCGTTAAAGCTTGAGCATCTGCCAAATATTTCTGCTATCCCAATCAATAATGTCCCACCAAAATCAGTGACGACGATTGGTGAAATTGGGGCGTTCGTAGCGAGAATTAGGCGTAAAAAACTAGCCACAATGAGAGACCGTTGATCGGCTGAAACTATCTGAAACGTGGGCACGCTACCTTCCTTTGTCACAAGTACACACCGGTAAAGAAAAATGTGTGGCTTATGCGATTTATCACGCTTCGCAATACCGCCCGTAGCATCAATAGTTAATATTGCATTTGGATCTTTACGGCACCGAGATACATATATCTGAAGTTGCTCAGGTCGCCAATAAACACAGTTCAATTTTAGCAATGCGACGTGATGTATACACCCAACGAACATACCGTGTTGAGCGCTTTTCAGTAAATTCAATGCAGGATTTTCGAACTTTAAACCATATTTATCCAATAGTCGTTGTTCTTTAGCTTTTCGGACAACTTCGTTACTCGGTAAGATTGGTAAGTTTTTACTTCCTTTCTTTATGCGCCCAGCTTCTTTTCGTCGCCAAGTCACGGCATCTGCGCGAGTATCAATGAAAAAGTCAGCAACTTGGAGACGACGTGCGCCTCTCAATTGCTTTCGTTTTTTTCTAGCATAAGCTTTAGGTATAATGCCATCAACATGACATTTGAAAATAACATCGACGTTTTTTACCGGTTCCTTTATCAAAATACAGCATATTTTCGCGCTACATTTGCGACAAAATTCTTCAAATGTCAAGAAATACCTTGCAATTGCACTTCGGTAGACGTTATTATTTTTAAAAACAAACACGCAATCGAGGTAATGCTGTACCCATATTGCTTCAGCAACTACATCAGCCCATCCTTCTCGCAATTTCCAATATCAAGAGACACGGTAGTGTCTCGCGCCAAGTACACGCGGAGCGAGACCGCACCGTGACTCTTTTACGCGACGCGACGGGTTGCGAGTACCCGAGATGTTGAGATCTCGATAACGAGTGAACGGATCAAGTTCTAAGTAGGCTTAATCGATAGTTGGGGTCAAAATAAGGGGGGTATCTCCTGTATAATTTTCCGCTACGTGCCCTACGAGCGGAGATATTGCGACGCAAAGTCCAAATGTGAAAATTTTTTATTAAGATACTCCTCCTCCTCCTCCTCCTCCTCCTCCTCCTCCTCCTCCTCCTCCTCCTAACGCCGATCTGTGTGATCACGTGATCAGAGAAAATGTCCCTTTCACTTTTTCGACACTGGCGGCGCAGGTATCGCCAGTTTCGATATCGCGCGCGTATTTCGAACGATCTAGTAGGTAAATTATTAAAAGGTCGATAGACTTATCGGTCAGAAGGAAGATTTCTATTTAGCTAAATTAAGTATTTATATAATATATATTGATTCTTATGAATCAAGCTTGAATTCGATGTTTAGGTATCCCAGGTTGCCGATGACGAAGTACAGATAGTGCGCTTCATAGTTTTCGGTGTCCAGGTGTAATAATACGTTGAATTCGATGTCTACGTATTCCAGGTTGCCGATGACGAGGTCCACATAGTGCGCTCCGTAGTTTTCGGGGTCTACGTGTATTAATACCTTGAATTCGATGTCCACGTGTCCCAGGTTGCCGATGACGGGATTCAGATAGTGCGCTTCATAGTTTTCGGTGTCCAGGTGTAATCGTACGTTGAATGCGATGTCTAGGTGTCCCAGGTTGCCGATGTCGAGGTCCACATAGTGCGCTCCGTAGTT
The DNA here is from genome assembly GCA_030770255.1 of Temnothorax ravouxi. NCBI lineage: Eukaryota > Metazoa > Arthropoda > Insecta > Hymenoptera > Formicidae > Temnothorax > Temnothorax ravouxi. Next base: position 68,187 of record JASTWP010000251.1, on the reverse strand, counting down.
TTCGGTGTCTACGTGTACTAATACCTTAAATTCGATGTCCACGTGTCCCAGTTTGCCGATGACGAAGTCCACATAATGCGCTTCGTAGTTTTCGGTGTCCAGGTGTAATAATACGTTGAATGCGATGTCTAGGTGTCCCAGGTTGCCGATGTCGAGGTCCACATAGTGCGCTCCGTAGTTTTCGGTGTCTACGTGTATTAATACCTTGAATTCGATGTCCACGTGTCCCAGGTTGCCGATGACGGGATTCAGATAGTGCGCTTCATAGTTTTCGGTGTCCAGGTGTAATCGTACGTTGAATGTGATGTCTAGGTGTCCCAGGTTGCCGATGTCGAGGTCCACATAGTGCGCTCCGTAGTTTTCGGTGTCTACGTGTACTAATACCTTAAATTCGATGTCCACGTGTCCCAGGTTGCCGATGACGAGGTCCACATAGTGCGCTTCGTAGTTTTCGGTGTCCAGGTGTAATAATACGTTGAATGCGATGTCTAGGTGTCCCAGGTTGCCGATGTCGAGGTCCACATAGTGCGCTCCGTAGTTTTCGGTGTCTACGTGTATTAATACCTTAAATTCGATGTCCACAAGTGGATCTCGTCATCGGCAACGTGGGACACCTAGACAACGAATTCAACGTATTATTACACCTGGACACCGAAAACTATGGAGCGCACTATTTGTAACCCGTTATCGGCAACCTGGGATACCTAGACATCGAATTCAAGCTTGATTCATAAGAATCGACTTAAAAATTCCCTAGCGGCAAAACTAAAATTATGTCATGACATAATAAAAATTAGTTGAAATAAAATTATGTTTAGACATAATAAAAACTGGACAAATTAAAATTATGTCTGACATAAAAATAAGTCCGCATTTTTATTATGTGTATACACATAATTTTAATTCATACAATTTTTATTATGTGTACACATAATTTGTTTTCGAATGAACGTAAAACGTACCTAAAAAAAACCGAAGTAACAAGTGGTAGACGTAATCTTTGTATCGAAATAACACCCTGTACATACTGTTTATAAAATGCGTAATACTACAAAAAAGGCATGATATCTGTACAAAATTACCTTTTTTAAAAAAAAGGTAAAGAAAGGCGCCAAGTACACGCGTAGTAGTGTATATGTGTTGTTACCTCGAAAAAAAAACAGTGGTAATATTATACCTCAAAAAAATCTAAGTAACAAATGGTAGACGTAATCTTTGCATTTCAAAAAATCTCGAAAAAACCTATAAGCAGTAGTATATTTACCTCAAAAAACCGAAGTAACAAGTGGTAGACGTAATCTTTATATCTCGATAAATCTTGAAAAAACCTAAGCAGTAGTATCTTTACCTCGAAAAAACCGAAGTAACAAGTGGTAGATGTAATCTTTGTTTCTCGAAAAATCTCGAAAAAACCCAAGCAGTAGTATTTTTATTTCCAAAAAATTATAACTCAAGTGATACACATCAAAAAAATTATGTTATTACAAAATACAAAAAAGAATTGATATCTCTTTTTAAATTACAGCGCCAATTACAGAGAGAATGTACACTGAGAATCTTTGTATCTCGAAAAATCTCGAAAAAACCTAAGCAGTAGTATTTTTATTTTCAAATATGTATGTTGTTACCTCGAAAGAAAACAGTAGTAATATTATTACAATCACAAAAAAGAAATGATATCTCTTTTTAAATGACAGCGCCAATTACAGAGAGAACATACACTGAGAAAAAAATGTGTTAATCTCAAGAAATATTTAGTCCGATACGTTCAACTGAACATTTTAGTTAGTTAACTAAACATTAGTTAAATTAATTAATTAAAGAAACGAAATAAATTGTTGAAACAACTAATATTTAGTTAACTAACTAAAATGTTTAGTTTAACGTATCGAACTAAATATTTCTTAGAATTAACAATTTTTTTTCTCAGTGTATTTTTCGAGATACAAAGATTAGGTTTTTTCGAGGTATAATATTACCACTGTTTTTTTTTCGAGGTTATAATATTACAAAGAATTATTTTAATCACAAAGAATTAAAGAGGTAACATTATAAAATAAAAATATTTAATTAAAATAAAATAAATAAATTTTTCTTGTAAAAAACTTGGCGCTGCTTTTTTAAGGTCAATCCAGAAAAACTTGCATAGGTGCATAAACATATACATAAAGAGATGGATAGGTAGGTCTATTTCCTTTTGCACATATATATGAACCAATCAATTTCTTACGCTTATGTTTATGCGCTATGCAAATTTGTCTGGATAAAGCGGGGAACACAGACTTTTGCATAACACATAATACGTAAGGTCCATACATATGTGGATAAGGAAATAGACCAATCAATTTTCTTATGCTTACGCCTTATGCGTTGTGCAGAAGTGTGGGCTCCCCGCTTAAGAGCCTCCGCACAAGACTCTCGTATGATAGCGTATGATAACGTAACGTAGATCAACGCACAAGAAACGTATTCACGTATAACGCCGTAACCGATACGTTTCTTGTGCGTTGACCCACATTTCGTTACACTACATTGCTATAAAAAAGTCTTGTGCGGAGGCTCTAAACCTTAAAAAAGCAGCGCCAAGTTTTTTACAAGAAAAATTTATTTATTTTATTTTAATTAAATATTTTTATTTTATAATGTTACCTCTTTAATTCTTTGTGATTAAAATAATTCTTTGTAATATTATAACCTCGAAAAAAAAACAGTGGTAATATTATACCTCGAAAAAACCTAATCTTTGTATCTCGAAAAATACACTGAGAAAAAAAATTGTTAATTCCAAGAAATATTTAGTTCGATACGTTAAACTAAACATTTTAGTTAGTTAACTAAATATTAGTTGTTTCAACAATTTATTTCGTTTCTTTAATTAATTAATTTAACTAATGTTTAGTTAACTAACTAAAATGTTCAGTTGAACGTATCGGACTAAATATTTCTTGAGATTAACACATTTTTTTCTCAGTGTATGTTCTCTCTGTAATTGGCGCTGTCATTTAAAAAGAGATATCATTTCTTTTTTGTGATTGTAATAATATTACTACTGTTTTCTTTCGAGGTAACAACATACATATTTGAAAATAAAAATACTACTGCTTAGGTTTTTTCGAGATTTTTCGAGATACAAAGATTCTCAGTGTATATTCTCTCTGTAATTGGCGCTGTAATTTAAAAAGAGATATCAATTCTTTTTTGTATTTTGTAATAACATAATTTTTTTTATGTGTATCACTTGAGTTATAATTTTTTGGAAATAAAAATACTACTGCTTGGGTTTTTTCGAGATTTTTCGAGAAACAAAGATTACATCTACCACTTGTTATTTCGGTTTTTTCGAGGTAAAGATACTACTGCTTAGGTTTTTTCAAGATTTATCGAGATATAAAGATTACGTCTACCACTTGTTACTTCGGTTTTTTTAGGTAAATATACTACTGCTTATAGGTTTTTTCGAGATTTTTTGAAATGCAAAGATTACGTCTACCATTTGTTACTTAGATTTTTTTGAGGTATAATATTACCACTGTTTTTTTTCGAGGTAACAACACATATATACGCTTACCGTACATTTTCTTTTGGGGTCGGATGGTATGCCATTTTTTTCCGATATTACAAGATTAATATCAATCGAGGTAGAACTGGTTTGAGTATCTGTATTCTGATCTACACTTTTTGTTACATTAGAGTCGTTTATGAAGGTGGTCAATTCTTGCTCTTGTTATGTCCTGCTGACTTCACGATTTTCCTTTTTCGCGGAAATTCTTAAGCACTTAAGATATCTCTTAAGGTAGGATAATAAACTGAGCGCGGACGGTTATCGATCGGGGAGTGAGCTTAGATCTCCTCACATTCCTTTTTTTATGATTAAACTGCCTATTTACTTGGGCAACTAAAAACAACCTCCTAGATGACAAATTACTAACAGACGGGAAATATGGTGACCAGATTCTCATCAACCTTGTCTGACCCATAACTATAAACCCGGCGACATGACGTGCCAAGGGGACTTAATTCGAGACGGGGCTTGATGGTGATCTGTATTACGTCGCTCAAAACTGGCCGTGCTATGTTCCGAGAAACAGAAACGAAATCTAATACGTCCTTTTAGAAATCTTAAGAGCACATGGCGGAAATTTCTGTTTGCAATAAAACTGCACTTAAAATTGAGAAATATGCATCGTCTGTCAACATAAAAACAGGGTCGCAAGATAAGGGAATTTGCCAGACCCAGAAAAAGAAATGTAGTACCAATCCAAAAAAATAGTAGTATTTATGTCGTACCAACATGATAAAATAGTAGTACAAATAGTCGTGCTGAAAATCTATAATAGTAGTACTTATGTCGTACCAACATGACAAATAGTACAAATAGTCGTACTGAAAATCTATAATTCATACATACGTTGCATATACTATAGATATTCAGTATTGGGGGATAGGATAGGAGGCAGTACATATCAGAATCAGAACATCGGTGTAATCTATTAATTTTTAAATAAATTCTTTAATAAAAAGTTATGCAAATTATATATTGTAAACGAAAGAACTAAACAATAATTTTCACATTTCTGCGATATATTTATTATTGCAATAATTATATATGCATATATTTGTAATTATTATTTATTAAAATATTTAAAAAAAATAATTTCTGTTTCGCTGTCCTCTTGTTCTATTTGCTCGTTTTCTTGCCTATTTTTTGGATATAAAACGTTTGATGTCATTTTTTGGAACATCTTATCTGTTGGCTGAAATGCGGCTGCTGCAGAGTCTCTAGAGTTTTCTCTTTGTGATCGCTTCACGCACTCTTTTGCTAATAATGTTCCGTTGACTGTTTCAATTTTTAACTTATTTCTAAATTTTGTTTTCATTAAATTGACCTGTAAATTAAAATAAAAATTAAATAATTGCGTATATTTATTACATAATAAAAAGTATTGAAATTATATATTTAAAATTATTTATTTTATTTAAATATTTACCCGACTAAAAATTCTTTCACAATCTGCATTTGAATTTGGCAAACATAGAATATCAAGAGCAAATGTAGCCAATTCATGAAATTCAGACTTTCCCGCAGCATTTTTATTATCCAAAATCTCATTCCAAAATTTGTCCACATGTGTTTTATCAAGATCCTTGGGTAAAAAGGCAGTGGATAATGGAAGACGACGCCATTGGTCATCTATTTTTTGCATCATATCATTACTGTCATTGCAACTCAAAACTCTTGGAATTACTTTCATTAAATTAAGAAGTGTTGGAGTTGTATCTCGATATGATAAAGATAAAGCATTTTTTGGATGCAACGCCTTCAGTTTTTGCAAAACAGGATTTTGCATATCATAGCGATTTGATATTTGCTGTGCTGATATCTAAAAGCATTACAAACATAAAATGCAATAAAATCGATAATAGAAATGGAAATAAGTATACAACATTTGTTCATAATACATAAAAGAATATATTGTATTTTATAGCGAAGGTGCGTTAGACAAATACTATATTTGCGCGAGCGTTGGTTCTGTGGTAATTTACAATAATTCCTCCGCGTAAATGGGATTTTGCAGTAATTTACGACAATTTACTTCGCGTAAACGAGTGAATTGTCGTAGGTTGCTGCAGAAGTGGCGCTCAAGTAAACGTAGTAAAAGTGAAAGAATTTAAGGTAGGGGACAGGGTGGATTCGGACCACATGCCCCTGACAGTGAAGATAGATGAAAGAAGAAGAAAAGAAGAAAAGGAGAATGAAGAGGTGGAAGGAAGAGAAGTTACGAAATTGAAAATCTGCTGAGATGGAGATGCAATTAGAAGTTATAAGGCAAACACGGAAAGCATTATATGGAGGAAGGATAGACAGAGTACAATAGACCAGAGCCGGAATTTAGTTGCACATTTCGGTCCGATTCCCGAGGCGACGCCTCCTATATCCCCACTTTGTACCAATTTGTACATGTAATATGTATATATAATGTATGTGAGGTACAAGAGGGTGGCAGTGTGGTCTTGTGGTAAAGCGCCAGACTCGTAATTCCGAGGACCCGGGTTCGAGTCCACCTGACCACAGGAATTTTTATATTCCAAACTGCACCCCCCGCACGAGTGGGGCTCGTGCGGAGAAATTGGGCTATTTTTCGGAGGAGAAATGGAGAAATTAAATTTGATTTACACTTCTTTGTATTTAGAAGTAAACGAAATTTCGTATAGAGCTCTTTCTCCATAGTTGAGGAGAAATTAAATTTAAAATTGGTCGTCAAGCTTGGGGAGCTTGGGAGTCTAGTGGTCTTTTTATTTATTATCTCTTTTACTTGGTCTTGTTCAGATGCTCGTTCTCGTTCTTCATAAAGTTCTAACAACTGCTTTAATCAAATTGCAAATTGCAAAAAATCAAATTGCAATTTGATTTTTTGATTAATGCAGTCGTTAGAACTTTATGAAGAACGAGAACGAGCATCTGAACAAGACAAAGTAGAAGAGATAATAAATAAAAAGACCACTAGACTCTCAAGCTCCCCAAGCTTGACGACCAATTTTAAATTTAATTTCTCCTCAATTGCAAATTGAAAAAATCAAATTGCAATTTAATTTTTTGATTAATGCAGTCGTTAGAACTTTATGAAGAACGAGAACGAGCATCTGAACAAGACAAAGTAAAAGAGATAATAAATAAAAAGACCACTAGACTCCCAAGCTCCCCAAGCTTGACGACCAATTTTAAATTTAATTTCTCCTCAACTATGGAGAAAGAGCTTTATACGAAATTTTGTTTACTTTTAAATACAAAGAAGTGTAAATCAAATTTAATTTCTCCATTTCTCCTCCGAAAGATAGCCCAATTTCTCCGCACGAGCCCCATTCGTGCGGGAAGTGCAGTTTGGAATATAAAAATTCCTGTGGTCAGGTGGACTCGAACCCGGGTCCTCGGGATTACGAGTCTGGCGCTTTACCACAAGACCACACTGCCACCCTCTTGTACCTCACATACATTATATATACATATTACATGTACAAATTGGTACAAAGTAGGGGTATAGGAGGCGTCGCCTCGGGAATCAGTCCGAAATCTGCAATTAAATTCCGGCTCTGCAATAGAGATAAAATGGGATAAACTCAAAGGTATAATCCAGGAAACAATGATAAGAAAGAAGCTGGTTACGAAGAGGTATGAGTTAGGACACAAGGATTGGTGGGACAGGCAATGCTCAAGAAAGAAAAGGGAGGTGGAGGAGGGGTAAAGCAGGAAGATAGAAATATCTGGAGGAAAGAAGAAAGTTGATCCGAAGGAGTTAGCAGAAAAGAAACAGAGGGAAGGAAGAAGTGGAACTGAAGAGTTTAAAAAATGCTACTGAGGTTTGGAGATTTATAAATAGGAAGAGGAAGAATTCTATATGTATATATTTAAAAATATTCAGCATTTACAATGTGAATTATCTATTTTTTTCCAAAGAAATATCGTTAAAAACGTATAATTTATTTTATATAACATAATTATGTAATAATGTAGGATTTTTCATAGATATATTCACAATATCAGCGTGACAACGATCATATTATACTTAAGATATCATATTATACTTAAGATAAGACTTAAAATATCAGTTGGAGTAAAAAACTTGCCTTTGTTCTCATAAATTTAACGAGATGTCTAATGGAGAGTTATCTATTATCTGTTTTATCTATTATCTGTTTTATGACTTTCCTAGCCAATTGTTTCATACATAACAGTTGGGCGGGGAAGTAATAAAACAGATAATGAGAGCAGTAGTAAGCACTTTGTGTAGATTTTTTGACACGATTCCTGCGTAGAGCTCTGACTTTTTTTATTAAATCCGCTCCCTTCTTGAAGCGCGAGTAGAATACGTGTCATTTTCTTTTAAAACATTCTCAGGTAACATGCGTTCGTTCCACCTCTATTGTCTTTAATATTAAATTATCGATACGTTCATCAACATCTTCTCGAGGAGAGCTCTTTTGAACTACTACTGAACTCTCGTCTTTTGGGTTCAACGTTGGATTTTATTATAAATCTACTGGTTTGTCGGTCGCACGAATCCTGTGTCAGGGTTTTTCTGTCCGTCATCTCCCGCTCAGCTTGTGCATCTTTTTTAGTAATCATGGATTTAATTTTTGCGTAAAAATCATGCATCACAAGCGCAATAGCGGGATAACCAAATGCACCTGCTGCGTCAGTAGGACCATCGACCATCCTGACCATCAGTACCTGCACTGAGCATCATCACATTGTATTCAGCGAGTCGCGGATAACTTTTGATCTTTGCCAACCAATCTAGCGAAAAGCGTAAAGCTAGCTCCTGATTTCTACCGCCTTTTCCTTTACCCGTCATTACAACCGTGGGTTCTCCTCCCCCGATTAAAACTATACCACCGAGATTGCCGATACAACGAAAGATTTCATTGACTTTATCGATAGATAACGAAAGTATCGGCATAGTCCGTACTCTGTCATAAAATTCCTCTCTCCCCAGCTCATTTAACAAAACAAGACATATCAAACTCGTTATGTGAACGTACGCCGAACTAACGTCCTGTACATTTCCTGTAACGTCATTCCTTAATATTATCGGAGTCAATTTCTTGCGCGAAGCTTCAAAGCTCGCAGCTTCAAGAGCCGTCCTATTGTTTCCTAGAATCATATTCGTCACGTGTCTGAACTGTTTAGCCGGATTTAACAGCGGTTTGTCGTTAAACGTCTCCTTGGACGTTACAACCGCCTTCAAATCACTCTCTAGCGACTGATACAAGTTATACTACTTTAATATAGCGATAACATTCTCCGGTGTTCTCGGACTGTAAACGGTGGGACCGCTGGCAATTAAGTCTACGGGATCGCCGACAATATCGGACAATATCAGTGTGACAACGGACGCGGGAGGCTTCAGGCTTACTACACCTATTGTGGACCGGGGTTTACAGTCGAATAATGAGGAGAAATCGACTATGATTGGTTTCTTACAGCTTACAGCTTATTACACCTATTATCGACCTATTAAAGCTTATTACACCTATGATGAATATCTCCGAAGGAGTGAGAGGCCTCGGCCTCGGCCTTATGTTCGGATGACCGGTAAGAAAGTCGGAAGAAAAAACAAATGAAGTAAACGACGAAAACCGTTAAGGACAGAAACAGATGAAACTCTATGAATCGCACGGTTGATGAAGCAGAAGATAAGGAGAGATGAAAGAGTGAAAATAAGAGGGACGAGCGTGAGCTCTCTTCCAAGGCGGTGAGAAAGGAAATTGATTTTTATACAATTCGAAAAATTGTAAAAAAGACAGCGAAATGACGAAGAGCCGATTTCTTCGATTTCTTAAGAGTTCGACGTTTTTGTTTTTACATCAAACATGGTGCGCATAATTTGCCAATCTTGTTTAGAAATGCATTATTATCAAAGTTGCAAGGATAACAAAAAATGATTTACAGGAAAATAAGTACATACAACAAGATTATTGCTAGAAGTTAAGTTGCACAAAGATTTCTTGAATTTGAAGCACAAAAGAACGAAAGCAAAAAATACATCAAATATTTAATAGAATATAAAACGAAATAAAATTAATTAAACATTCTAACGTAGCATAGATTGAATACCCCTCAGGGGCCGTTGGGAGCGAGGGAGCAATCCCTCAATACCGGCGGTACGGGTGTTGGCGAACCCGAGGTACCCGAGGAACTCAGGGGCTGCGGAGGGCGGTTGGGACGAGCGTGGGCGCCTCCCTTCTTCCACGCAGACGGGGCCCTGGCTACCCCGAGGACCCCGAGCCGGGCAATGAGCCGTAGGGCGCGTGACTCCATCATTGGTGAAAGGGGAGTCGCAAATGCGTGGTCCCGACTCGGCCTTTGTCACGGGCGACTGTGGCCGCCTTAAAAGCCACCCTCACCCGGGGAGAGTAAACCCTAGAGAAGAAACCTGCCAGGGGGCGCCATTATAGCCGCGTACGCACGGGACAGGCGTGTCCCCAGGCGTAGGCCCCGTGGAGGGCGGAGGTGCTTTGTTTGGAGCGGTCCCAGGGAGTACCAGTACCCCTCAGCGGTTCCGGCGCGGCCGGAGAAAGGGCGGGGGGCGACGGCGCGCGTGGGTCGGCGCCGCCTGCGGACGGGTCGTCATGGCGGGGGCTCCCTCCCCCCTTCGCCCATTCCCTTTGGGTTGTCGCATCGGGGGCAGCTTGCTGTAGCGATCGACACCGACTTGCCTTATGGCGAGTTGGAATTGACGGAGCTTGGCGGGGCTCCGTCCCGTTGGCTTCCCTCGGGGAGTCCAACGGGCGCGGAGACTACCCGCATCGGGGGCCTCCTGGACTCGACGTTCTCGCGCCGGGGCGGCGCGGGCGGGCGCGGCTGGACGTCCCCTCGCGCCCGAGGTTAGGACGACCATCAGGGCCACCCGGACTTATTCCGGGGTTGGGGCCTGATGGGCGGGACCGTTCGGAGCCGCCGGAACATATTTCCGGGCCTGGGTCCGACGGTCGGTGGTGGGCGCAAGCCCGTTTTTCGTTATGTGTGTGACGTCCCGGACGGGAGCGGGTCCTTCGGGACTTTTCCTCCCGCCCTCCTTTGTGTCGTCCGTATAGATGTGGGGCCGCACCCGCGGGGACCGCTCGGACGTACTCCGGGATCGGTCCCGGCGAGTGCAGCCCGGAATGAATGGATGTGAGTGTTGGACGAGATGCCCGTCGGAGCCGTCAGGACGTATTCCTGGGTCAGGGTCGGGCGGGTGGGACCGTCGGGGACGCCGGGACGTATTCCCGGGTCTGGGCCCGACGGCCGGAGTTTCAAACAGTCGAGGGCAGCCCCCTCAAACATAACACAACATGGTAGGCACACCCACGGAAAAGAGCGTACCGCCGCAGGGGATTCGGACCTCCAGTGGCAGGCTTGAGGCTGGTATTGTCCCAGCTAGCCTCTTGTCTTCATCAAACGATGGGCTACCCGGAGCCTGCACCGCAGGGGCTCCGGGGGAACGTGCGTCTGCGACGACCACGACTACGATGGCGACGACGGACGTCGACAAAGCGACAGGGGGGAGGACCCTCAATCGGAGGCCATACGGGCCTCTGAGCCGTAGGGGGGGGCCGGGGGCGCGGACGGAGTCCTCTTCGTCCCGCGCCTCAACCGGGGCTAGGGACGACGACGAGCGGGAGACGGTTTCCGTCTCCTCCTCCTCCGGCGAAAGCGGCGACGAGGGGGACCGGAGCTTCCGGACTCCCCCTTCGCGGACGCCGGTGCGGGTGGAGACGCGGGGTCGGAACCCGAAAGACCCCGTCGCAAGGGCCAGGAAGATGGAAGTGAAGAAGTTGCGGGCCGCCGTCCGCAACTTGAAAGCGCAAAAGGACCTGGCCGAGGAGAGATCCCGCTTGGCGGACGAGCTCGTCGGCGAGGTGGGTTCCACACGGTGGGAGGAGGTGCCGATATCCGCGGCCGGTGCCGCCCCGCCGGCCCGGAATTTGCCTCTTGTGACGAAGCTGGAGGCACAGATGGCGGGGAAGGAGTCCTCCTTCATCGCCCAAAAAATTGCGGAGCATGCCGAAAGGGTGGACCACCTGGCGTATGCGTGCCAACACTTGTCCGGCACGTCGAAGAGGGACCTGCGTATGGCGGCCTTGGTTGGCAGGGCGGGGGCCAAGGTCCTCTCGGCGAGGTCAGTTAGTGGCCCCGTGGTCGGGTCTGGCCTGGAGACGGAGGTCCTCCGCCGGAAGGTGGAGGCACTGGAGAAACAGGTGCGAGAGAGGGACCGGAGAATCGCGGACTTGGAGAAGAAATTCTCCGAGCTCCGCGACCTCCGGGACCTCGATCCTCCGCCTTCTGGGGGAGGCCCGTCTACTAGGGACCCGGTTACGCCTCGTCCGGGGGCGGGGGCCGCCGGGGAGGGGACAACATCGACTCCCTCTTCCCCCGCATGGCTACCCCAGACGCAGGAGAGGTAGCCATGTGGAGTTTTTTTCCAACTGTCCACCTTTATGGAGCGGTGAACGAGGGAGGAGTGGGAGCCGAGGGTTTTTCGCCTGCTCAAGACTGCGGCGTGTCCCGACACACCGGGAAGCCCAGCAACAGCGATGACATGGGAGGGGGCCCCTGGGACCGTGGGGGATACGTGTCTCGCCGCGACGCTCGGACTCCCCACGCCGGGAACGGGCGCCCCTGGCGACGGAACCCTAGTGTCGGGCCCGGAGACTGCGAGTCACCGGGCGGTGAAAAGAAAGAGGGGAAAGCTGACGCCCCCACCCCCTCGCCGGAGGGGCCGCTGGAGCCAGCACCGGCTTCGACCCCCCAAGAGGAGACTTAGGCTCGGGTGGTGGTGCGGAAGGCCGCCAAGAAAGCCAGAGGAGCTGCCGCTTCGAAGGAGGCGCCGAGGACTCCCTGCCCCGGGAGTGGCCAACAGCGGCAGCAGCGACAGCTGCAGCAACAACAACAACAGCGACAGCAGCAGCAGCAACAGCGGCAGGGACCACAACAACAACGGCGACAACAGGACGACCGCCAACAGCGACAACAGGCTCGAGGTGCTCCGGCCATCTGGGCTCGAGGGCGGGGGCAGCGGGGGGGAGGACTGGAACTTCACCAGGTAAGTTCCCTCACCCTTTCTCACAGGCCCTGGCCCTCACGCAGGGATCGCGGCAGCAGCAACGGCAACGCGGACAACAACAGCAACCGCGGCAGCAACAACGGCAGCAAGACAAACGCCGGGCTCTTCCGCGGCCGCCCCGAACGGCTGCCGTCGTCCTGACGGCCCCGGAGGGGAGATACGCAGAGGCAATGAGGCTGGCTTAGGAGAGGGTCGACCTGGCGGAACTGGGGATCGAGGCGCTCAGGCCTAGGAAGGCCCGTACGGGCGCCTTGGTTCTCGAGGTGGCGGGGGCCGGAGGATCGAAAAAAGCTGATCGCCTGGCTGCCGCTATGTCAGCGGCCCTCTCCGGTCTCAAGGGTGCCAGGGTGGACCGACCCATAAAAACTAGGGAGATCCTTCTCCGGGACCTCCAGGAGGCGGCGACCCCGGAGCAGGTCGCGGCCGAGATCGCGCGCGCCGTGGGCTGCCGCGCGAGCGATATAAGGGTAGGGCGCTCGCGGCCGCGGCTGCTCTGTCAAAGGCCGGAAAGGTCAGGATAGGGTGGACGTGGTCGCGGGTGGAATTGCTGGCGGAGCGCCCACTCCAATGCTACAAATGCATGGAGTTGGGCCACGTCCGCCAGCGCTGCCCCAACGAAGGGGCGGAGTGGAGGAACCGATGCTTCCAGTGCGGTCTGCCCGGACACCGGTCCGCGGAATGCGCTTCCTCGCCGCGCTGCCCGGTCTGCAAGGACTCGGGCGGCCCGGCGAGGCACAGGATAGGGGAGCCCGCCTGTCGGGCGGGTCCCGTCGGTGGGAGGCCTGTGGGTCTGAGGGTGGGTACCTCCTTGACCGCTCGGGCGGCAGCGACTCCCCCTCATGATGCCGGAACTCCGACGGTGATACCGGCGGCGGCGGCCGAAGGGGTGCTCCTCGCGGTGGTGGAGGCGCCGGCGGTGGCCGCGGCTGCGAGGGCCGCGGAGACTGCCGGCCCCTCGGGCGAGGAGACTCCCCTCCCCCTTCCTCTCCCGCAGAGAAAGAGGGTGGGGGCCGCGGCCGCGGTCGCGGCGGCGGCGGCGGCTAATGATGACGGGGATGAAGACATGGACGTGGACGTGGAGGTCGTCCATGTTCAGGTCCACGTCAAGGAAAAGGTGGAAACTGGCGTCGGAGGAGCCGATGATAATACCTCGGATTAATGGGGCACCGACTCCTCCAGATAAACCTGAACCACGCCCGAGGGGCGCAGTACCTGTTCGTCCAGAGCCTCGCGGAGCGTGGTTATGGGCTGGGGGTCGCTGCCGAGCTGTACCGGGTCCCGGCCGGCGACCCCAACTGGTTCGCGGACTCCCGCTCCTCGGTCGCGATAGTCTGGGGCAGAGGGGGGAGCACTGGTGGCTCCCCCCTGCCACCAGGATTGGGGGTGGCCACAGATACGTGGTCGTCCGCTGGGGGACCGCCGTTGTGGTGGGAGTATATCTCCCACCAAGTTGGGAGCTTCGGGGACTCGAGGATGGCCTCGGGGAAGTGGGCGACTGGGTGAGAAGATTACCCGGCTGCCCGGTCCTCGTGGCCGGGGACTTTAACGCCCACTCGACTCTCTGGGGCTCCAGGGCTGATAGCGCCAGGGGCCGGGTGGTCGCCGACTGGGCGGCGACACTCGGACTCCTGGTGCAGAACAGAGGAACGAGGAGCACCCTCGTGCGGTGGCAAGGGGAGTCAGTCGTGGATATCACGCTGGCAAACCCTGTCGCCGCGCGGGTGGTCAGCTGATGAAGGGTCGCCTCGGAGATGGAGACGCTCTCCGACCATCTCTATATCGAGATGGTCGTGGGGGCGAGGGGCCCCCCTTCGCTGCGCGGAGCGACGTGCGCTCCGAAAAGCGGTAGTCCCTCAAGCGAATGGACGAGGACCGTCTGGAGGCGGCCGCCAGGGCCGTCACTTGGGCGGGGAGGGGGGAAATGTTGATAGACGGGGAGGTGGAATGGCTCGGGGCCGCGATGACCGCCATATGCGACGTCGCGATGCCCCGTGCCAGGCCACCTCAGAAACGGGCCGCGTACTGGTGGACCGAGGAGATCGCCGAGTTGAGGCGCGACTAGGTCCGGGCCAGACGCGGCTACACGAGAGCCAGGAGGCGTGGGGTGACGGCCCTGGTGGACCGGGCCTGGGAGTCGTACCGCGAGGCGCGGGGTCTCCTAGGCCTAGCCATCAGACGGGTCAAGACCGAGGCGTGGGAGGAGCTCCTCCGTTCGCTCGACGAGGACTCGTGGGGGCGCCCATACAGGATCGTGACGAAGAAGTTGCGTTCGTGGGCTCCCCCGCTGACTTCGTCGATGGATCCCCAGTTTCTGGAGACGGTCCTGAGCACGCTCTTCCCCGCCGGAGGGGAGGAGGATGCGGGCGCCCCTGCGCCCGCAGTGCCGGACTGGCTCCCGGAATGGGGGATCACGGACGAGGAGATGGCGGACGACGTCGGGAAGCTGAGGGGCAAAAAGACTGCCCCTGGTCCCGACGGCGTCCCGGCACGAGTGATGGCGCCCGCGGGGTTTTTCGCCGGGCGGATAAGGGCACTCTTTGAGGAGTGCCTCAAACGCGGCGTCTTCCCAGGAAGGTGGAAGGAGGCCAGCCTCGTCCTTCTGAGGAAGGAGGGCAGGCCTCCGGACCAGCCGTCGGCTTATCGGCCCATCTGCCTCCTGGACGAGATTGGCAAGGTCTTTGAGCGGGTCATTGTCGGCCGACTCGTCCGCCACCTGGAGTGGGGGGGTGGTCCCGGGCTATCGGAGGACCAGTTCGGATTCCGTGGGGAACGGTCCACGGTCGACGCAATCGACCGTGTGCGGTCCCTCGTGGAGGAAGGACTGACTCGGGGCGGGGTGGCGTTGGCGGCGTCGTTAGACATCGTCAATGCCTTTAACTCGCTTCCCCAGTGGGTGATCGGGGAATCGATGGCCGACTTAGACGTCCCCGATTATCTTCGGGCGATGGTCCGGGCCTACCTTTCCGACAGGTGGTTGTTGGTTAGGGGGGCGGACGGGCGGGTGAGTCGGGTGGCTGTGCGCGGCGGGGTTCCGCAGGGATCGGTCTTAGGCCCTTCCCTGTGGAATATCGGATATACCTGCCCGCTTAAATTGGTGCTCCCCGCGGGCGCCACCGCCGTCTGCTATGCGGACGACACGGTGGTGGTGGTCACCGGGGAGAATTGGGAAGGCGCCGCCCGCACGACGGAGATCGCCGTGGACATGGTCGTACGCGAAATCCGGGGTCTGGGCATGGAGGTGGCGGCCAGGAAGACGGAGGTTGTCTTCTTCCACAGACGCGGGCCGCCGCCCCCAAGAGGCCTGAGCCTGCGGGTGGGGGGCGAGACCGTTCCAGTGGGCCCCGAGATGCGATACTTGGGGCTCACGCTGGATCCGAAGTGGCGCTTCCGCGCGCACTTCAGGGGAGTGGCCTCCAGGATGAAGGGCATGGCGGCCGCGCTAGGCCGCCTGCAGCCCAACCTGGGTGGCCCGTGCGCGCGGGTGCGCCGACTCTTTCATGGGGTCGTGCGGTCGGTGGCCCTGTACGGGGCGCCTATATGGGCCGACAGGGCGATCGCGGATCGGTACGTTCGGTCGGAAATACACCGAGCCGAGCGCCGATCCGCGATCCGATTGGTGAGGGGGTACCGCACGATCTCCCATGCGGCGGCCACCGTCCTGGCTGGTGTCCCTCCGATCGAGTTCGCGGCCCTCGCGCACGCCGAGGTATATCGGCGTTGTTTCGGTGACTACCTGTGTCGCATAGGGAGGGAGCGCACGACCGAGTGCCACCACTGCGGGAATCCGGGGGACTCCGCGCAGCACACCCTGGCCGAGTGTGCGGCTTTCGGGGTGCAGCGCGGAATCCTAATAGACAAGGTCGGGGCGGACCTCTCCCTCCCGGCAGTGGCTGCGGCCATGGTCCGGGACAGAGAGGCCTGGGGGGTGGTCGTCTCTTTCTGCGAGACAGTGATGCTCGCGAAGGAGACTGCCGAGAGGGAGCGGAGGGACGGCGAGCCGGCGCGCGCGGGCGCGCGCCGGCGGCGCCGCCGCTCTCTTCCCTCCTTCGTTTTATAACCTGGCCGGGCGGGCCGAAGGGTGCCCGCCCGGCCTCGTAGGGGAGGGGGGGCTGAGGAGACCGGTGTCCCCCCAACTGCCTCGGCGGGTAGGGTGAGATCGGAGGGTCTCACCCGGTCGTGCCCGCTAAGCCGGTCGGCGGCGAGAGGTGGTGTCTTTCGCCGCCAAGATAGGGACGGGGGGCCAAAAGGCCCCATCCCCCGGAGTGCGCCTGGATGCAATGCGAGAGCGGTTCCCGGGCGCACCCCACATGGGGATGGAAGGGACACTCGCTGGTTATTAGCCGGTAAGAGTCCGGCATACCCCTCGCCTCTCCCACGAGAGGCGGGGAAGTCCATGAGGATTTTCCAGCGTCATAAAAAAAAAGCATAGATTGGACAGAAATGTTTTTGTTAAACAATAGCAGAGAAGTGCAAAGAGGTACAAAGGCAAACATGGATAATATTTGATGAAGGATATATGGAATTTTTTTCAATCGATTGCTTTAAATTTATCTGTTAAAGCTGAATATTTTTCAAACAAGTAATGACAAGAGAAAAAATGATACGATCAAGATATCGGCTACTATCTTTGCAAAGTATTTACTTTGAAATTTGTTCTGTATATTATAGTATTATAATGATTTACAAGAGAAATGATTAAAGGTAAAGGCAAAAAAGAAGATTACGCGCTTGATGATAAGCATGCGCTGAAAGAAACACAACCAAAAAGGCTTTAGGGTAAAGAAAGAGAAGAAGAGAAAAAGAAGAAAGAAGCCATTGGAGATACGAAGCGACGTGGCCAAAACTACAGCGAGATGAACAAAGATTGGAAAAAGAGATCTCTTTAATATAATAAAAGAGATATTACAAGATTGTGGCTTATTTGGTCTAGAAAATTTAAGAGACTGAAAGCATTTTAAGATAGGATGAAAGACAAGCATCCTGACAACCATAGATCTCGTCACGTCCAAAGCAAGATAGGCAAGATGATAACAGAGCTTAAAGCTTATTATATCTATTGTTGCACTCCGGCGACTTTCGCACGCTCCCTAGGCACTCCCGCACTCGGTCGCGCGTTAACTCGCGTACCGCGGAATAAGGGAACACAGGTTTTAGGAACGAAAGGATAGTTTATTGCGAATGTTACAATCATAGAACGAGAACCGAAACGTTCGCTCGAGTTTCAGTCCGGAGGAAATCTGAAAGCCGGGCTGTATCAACAACGCATAGCAACGCCCGTTGCTAAAGACGCTCCGCGGCGGAAAATACCGGGCGAAGCTGCGAACTCAGCGCGAGTGCAACACTGCCCCCCCGTTCTTCAGATTGTCGTCCCGACAATCCGGAAGGGCAGTCTCCAGGAGATTCCACTTTCTTTGCAGGCTCCAGGGCTCTGAAGCGTTCCTCGCCCTATCCCGAGCTGTTGCTTCAAGATGTCGGGCTTCGCCTTCATTGGGCCCAACCTGCCAACAAGAACTTTCCGTCCTTCTTCCGTTCCTCGCCGTTACAGAAGGCTCTCTTTCTTTTCGGCTTTACTGGAACTCCATTAAAATTCCTCCTTGACGCAGTTCTCCTCACCGCATTCTCCTTCCGCCGCAGACGTCGTCTCACGAAAGTCTTCGGACAAGGGGGGAGGAAATAACTTTTTGAGGACCCATCGTCTCTGACCGAAATAACAATTCGAATCAGGACTCCCCTAGTCCCTGCCTCGGCATTCGCCCAAGTCCCTCGGAAAAACCTCAATTGCAAAAACCGAGGGAGAGGCAGTCTTCTTTAAACCGTGGTCCCAAGATAATAATGAAGAGTCCACTCCGTGTCCTTCAAGATCTTCCAATGAAGAAACGAAGATTTTCCCTTAAACACAAAAAAAACAATACACGCAGTAACATATATCAACTTCAAAGAAAAACTTTTTAACGATAAATCGGGTTCCGATTTCTTTAACTACTTCCTACTGTTCTCTCATAAAAAGGGGCTAACCTATCCGCATGTACTACCTTCTTTCTATGCCTGGGGGATTTTCGAATACAAAATACTACATCACTTAATTTTCTTACAATTAGAAAAGGGCCTTCCCAACTACTTTGTAATTTCGGGGCCTTCCCCTTTTCTCTTCGAGGATTATAAAACCAAACTTTCTGATTTTCTCGAAAAAGGTCCTTCCTGGCTCCACGATCATACCAGTTTTTTACCCTAGAAGATCTAATTTCTAACCTATCTCTGACTACCGAATGAATCCCCTCCAATTTTTCCCTCAGTCTTTTGATAAAATCGCCCTCTGACCTAGGGCTCTCCTCCCAAAGTCCCGGAGGACTGCCTTGTAATAAATCTAAGGGCAACTTAAGATTCCGGGCACAATACATCTCCGCAGGAGTCACGCCCGTGGTCTCATGTTTTGAAGATCTATAAGCCAAAAGGAATAAGGGAATCCACTTGTCCCAATCTCTTTGATCTTTGGAGATAAATTTGGCTAAGTAATTGGTAATCGTTTGGTGTTGTCTCTCCACCTGCCCATCAGACTGCGGATGCAACGGGGTAGTCCTAGTTTTTTTAATTCCGAGAAGTCCCATCACTTCTGTGAAAAGTCTCGATTCAAAATTCCTCCCCTGATCCGTATGAACTTCCGAGGGGACTCCATATCTAGAAATAAACTTATTAACAAAAGTCTCAGCTATTATCCTTGCTCTCATATTTCTCAAGGGAAAAGCCTCAATCCACTTAGTAAAACAGTCCACAATGACCAACAGATACTTATTTCCAGACTTGGTCAATGGAAGAGGACCGAGTATGTCCATCTGGACCCTTTCAAAAGGGAACCCGACATTATAGATTTGCAACGGGGACTTTCCTTTTCCCGACGGTCCCCTTTTCGAAACGCAGATCTCACAAGATCTACACCAATCTTCTACATCTCTTTTACAAGTGGCCCAATAAAATCGCTTACGAATTTTTTCAAGGGTCTTGTTAACTCCAAAATGTCCCCCCGAAAAAGAATCGTGTGCCTCCTCTAAAATCTGTTTAATTCGTTTTTGTGGAACAATGAGTTGATGAATCCTGGACTTAAGACTAGGAGCCTCCCCTATCTTATAAAGAACTTCATTCCTCAAGACGATAGCGTCCCAATAGGAAAGGTAAATTTGAGCGAAAACGTCTCCTGTCGAAATCTCAGATCGTGACGGCCGTACCCCCGTTTCTTTGCCTCGGTAAACAGCCGCGATATTTTGATCCTCTAGCTGGTCTTTTTTCCATTCATCCAAAGTTTCTCCCAGCAAGATTATTCGCGCGACCGTTTGGAGATTCAACTGGGTTCCTCTCCTCTACTCTAGCACAAAACGCACAGCCGTCAATCTCGCACTGACGCCTGGATAATCCATCGGCGTTTCCATGCGAAAGACCTTTACGATAAATTATCTCAAAATTATATTGTTGGAGTCTCTCCAACCAGCGAGCTAATTGTCCCTCTAAGTCCTTGAAGGACATAAGCCATTTAAGGGAAGCGTGGTCCGAACGGATGACAAATTTACGCCCCAAAAGGTAATGTCGAAAAGATTTAACCAAGTCGACTATCGCTAACAACTCACGACGAGTAACACAATAATTTCTTTCCGTTTTACTCAACACACGGCTGAAGTACGCGATAACCTTTTCTAACCCTTCTTGCCTCTGGGATAACATCGCACCAACCCCGATGTTAGAAGCGTCAGTGTCTAACACAAACTCTCCCTCCCCCCTCGGGAAAGAAAGTACGGGAGAGGATGTCAACACCCGCTTTAAATTCTCAAAAGAGTTCTGACACTCCTCCCCCCAAACAAATTTCACTTGATTTCCGGTAAGCGTAAAGAGGGGCTTTGCTAAAGAAGAGAAACCTTTAATGAATTTCCGATAATAAGAGCAGAAACCGAGAAAACTACGTAATTGCTTTTTGGAATGAGGAACCGGCCATTCTTTTACAGCGGAAATCTTATCAGGGTCTGTAGCAATGCCCTCTGTAGAAATCACATGTCCTAAGTATTTAACCTTTCTTTCAAAAAGTACACATTTTTTAGAATTGATTTTTAAGTTAGCTAAACGTAAACGAGAGAATACTTCTTTTAAATTCCTTAACATTTCCTCAAAACTCTTTCCAAAAATGATAACATCGTCTAAATAAGATAAACAAATCTTTGATAAAAGTTTCCGAAGAACTTTTTTCATCAATCGTCCAAAAGTGGCAGGGGCGTTACAGAGACCAAATGGCATTACGACAAACTGCCATAACCCGTTCCCGATAGAAAAGGCCGTCTTCTCGCGATCTTCCGGGCGGATCTTAATTTGCCAGTATCCGCTTTTCAAATCCAAAGTAGAGAACCAACTATTGCCCGATAATTGGTCCAGGATGTCATCAATCCTGGACAAAGGAAAAGAATCCTTTTCAGTCACCTCGTTAACTTTCCGAAAGTCAATACAGAAACGGATTGAACCATCTTTCTTTTTGACAAGAACGACCGGAGAAACCCAAGGGCTACGCGACTCCTCAATAACGCCCTGTTTCTTCATTTCTTCAATAATTCCGTCGACTTCCTCTCGCATTCGAAAAGGAACACGTCGGGGAGTTTGCTTAATTGGAGTAGAATTTTTCAAATTAATTTCATGATTAACGACTTCACAATTTTCCGCAACGACGTCTTCAGAAAAGACATCCTGAAATTCATTCAAAAATCCAGCAAAAACTTCCTTCTGTCCTGCGTCCAAATTTTCAGAATCTTTTTCAAATAGCCCTTTCAAGAAAGGAGGAACTACTTCAGAAGAATACGCCACCCGAGAGCAACTCAAAACTCTTCCGATTTCTGACTCCTTCTTTCCAAAAAACGAATCAAAAATACCTTCTAAATTAATGAGTTTTAAGAAATCTCTCCCCAGCAAACACTGATCATCAATTTCCGCCACGTACATTAAAATCTTATTCACAGAAAAATTTCCTAACCGAACTTCAACCTCCATTTTAAATTCCACAGGGACTCTCTCCCCCGTGGGATAACGAAGAGAACAATTCTCGACTCGAATTTTCCCTCTAACCTCTCCGAGAAACTTCCTACTCAAAATAGAAACATCGGAACCCGTATCAATTTTAAAAAAACAATCCCTCCCATCTAATTTCCCTTGGTAACAAAAATTATCGTAATCACTCTTATTACTAATCGAACGAATTAAAATTTCCGGGGTTTTATCTGCGAGGGTCACTCTTCCCCCGCTAAGAGTAACTATTCCGCGTTTCCCTTTTCCGTGTTCGCGGGACATTCGGCTCGGAAATGTCCAACCTTTCCACAAAGCCAGCATTCCTTTGCGGAAACGCGATTTCGAAAATTGCGCGGAAAATCTTTGCGGACGCTACCTCTCCCCTTTTCCTCGGATTTTTCGCCGCCCTCATTTTGAGGCAAAGTTTTCTTTTCCCTTTTTTCGAAAGGTTTACCAAAAATTTCCCTTTTTCTCCCAAATCCCCCAAAACTTTCTCCCTGTATGGCCTTAACGGCCTTCGCTCTCTCTACCGCTAATTTCAAAGAGGTAACTCCCTCCAACTGAAGGGTTCTCTTCACGAAACCGTCCGTTATGGCAGAGATAAACTGCGAGCACGCAATCTTGTCCCGAACAGCGTACGGGCACTCGGGATAAGCCAACCGGGCAAGCCTTTCCAATTCGGAGCCGAGAGACGCAAAGTCCTCCCTGAATTTTTGTCTCCGATTCGTGAAGAGGGAGTAATAATTTTGGGAAAGGTGCCCTTCCCCGAAACGCAATCGAGCTTCGATTTTAGCTCGGCGTATTCGAGATTTTCTACGTTTTCGACAGAGTCCAGAATCGAACGCGCTTTTCCCCTCAAACAGGAAGCCAATGCGATGGTCCTCGACGCGTCGCTCCACTGATTTGCGCGAACGATAATCTCGAATTGAGAGAAAAATTCCCGCAACGGGACCGATCCGTCATAAACGTCGGGCTTGAGCTTAAATCCGAGCTCCGCGCGCACGTCATTTACACCCGCAAACGCGGCCCGCGCTCCCGTATTTTCTCGCGGATCGCACACTCCCGAATTCGCGGCATAAGCCGTGGGGTCCGCGCGCACATCACTCGCCCCCGACAGCGCGAAACGCGTCCCCGTATCCCCGGACGCTCTATTATTGGAGAGACTTAGCTGTGTTTGTGCGGAGTCTATTCCTCGGAGAAGACGAATCTCTTCCTTCTGCCGGCGGAACGTCTCGGCGTATTCTCTCTCTCTCTGCGCCTGTTCCTCGCGCATGTCGCGGATCTGGCGAATCACGGCCTGTATTGTGACGACTTCCGCCGTCGTCTCTGCAGTGTCCGACTCCGTTGTCCTCGACGCCGCGGCCTGCGAACGGGTCTTCGGCGGGGTGTGAGTGGTCGTCATTCTATCCCGGACGAGCCCCCAAAATGTTGCACTCCGGCGACTTTCGCACGCTCCCTAGGCACTCCCGCACTCGGTCGCGCGTTAACTCGCGTACCGCGGAATAAGGGAACACAGGTTTTAGGAACAAAAGGATAGTTTATTGCGAATGTTACAATCATAGAACGAGAACCGAAACGTTCGCTCGAGTTTCAGTCCGGAGGAAATCTGAAAGCCGGGCTGTATCAACAACGCATAGCAACGCCCGTTGCTAAAGACGCTCCGCGGCGGAAAATACCGGGCGAAGCTGCGAACTCAGCGCGAGTGCAACACTATATTATAGATCGGGATTAAAAAATCTCGAATAAAAATTCATAATATTTATAAATACTATTTTTTTTTACACACCTTGTATGTTCCTCAATGTTTTCCTCCCGTTTTCTTTTACCTTTATTGTGGCAATTTGATATGTCAGATATGTGCCTATAATATCAAATAGCATGTATAAAATTATTAACATTAATTTGTTAAAAAATATTTACTTAACTTTTCATTATAGAATCAAGCATATACCTTTCATTTTGTGCAGGTGCATCATGTATTGGTGAAGGATCATCTGCATCACTAGTATCACTGAACTCTCTCTGTAATAATAAGTAATATTTTTATTTGCATTTTTAAATTAATCTATTATATTTGTAAATTTGCATGTTTTATTTATAAATGACACACTAATTGTACATAAATATAAGTAATATATGTAAAAGTATAGATACATATTTTTTAAAGAAAATTAAACAATAATATTTAATTACAATAAATTTGCTTTTAAAGTTTATATCAATGAACCAAATAGAGAGAAAATATTAATGAGTTCATGTATTATTTGATTTATTTATATAAAATCAATAAAATATTTTTCTGTCATTATTTGCAACAAAGAATTACAAGTATAACGAAAATAAAGCATATATAGAATAGTAGAATAGCATCTAACTTGCTCTTATCTTATAACTCACACAGACAACTGAGACAACACGTATGTCTTAATTGGTTCTAAAACTTACAAACGTTATCAATTAATCAAAGTTGTCAACTTAATTGGAAGAAACCATTTATGTTAAAAATAACTTTAACTTACCATCATATTTATAAAATTAACCTGTAAATACTAATCTATATGCGTGTATAAGGCACCTATGACCTATACCTCCTCATCCGAAGAACTTGTGAAAAAACCCCCTAATCTATATGATTGATAACTATTGCACGACACAATATGCGTATTGCGTATATAACTGTATCCACATCCAGGTGTCAGAAATTGGCCGCTATAAATTCACTCGCACCTCGGTCAAGTCAAGCCTCAAATCACGTAAAAGCTCAGCGCCGGGCTGACTGCCACATACGTAATGCAATTTATGCAATCGGTTACAAAACAATTGCATTCGTTTAATCGAAGCACATTTAGCGCCAAATAACCGTACTTTACAATGCGTTCATAAACATCTCATCGCCAGACTCGTCAATCGCGAAACAATGCGACAACCAATCAGAA
The DNA here is from genome assembly GCA_030770255.1 of Temnothorax ravouxi. Lineage (NCBI taxonomy): Eukaryota > Metazoa > Arthropoda > Insecta > Hymenoptera > Formicidae > Temnothorax > Temnothorax ravouxi. The sequence continues at coordinate 43,616 of JASTWP010000251.1, read as the reverse complement.
TAATGCACCCAGTGACCCAGTAGGTGCATATAGAGAGCCTCTAGGTGCATCCAGGAGCAGTCAAATGTGATTGGCTCTTATCTTTAGATCCAGCTAATCACATTAAATTGCTACTTAGCCGCTATTTTCTGAAAATACCGCATAGATGCATGCAATAGTAGTATAAATAGTTGTACATTATTAAATAGCAGTACAAAATGGCGTACGACACCCCCTTACGGTCGTACGTCGTGGAAAACATGAAATAGTCGTACCGGTACGACTATAGTCGTACGTCTGGCAACCCTATAAAAGAGAAATCGGCGATAGCCGAAAAACAATGCGTCACTGGAAAAACCGATGGGTTACACCCCCAACAAGATAGTGGGGGCCTTACGAGGGGACTCACCAATGGAAACCCGGAAAAATCGATAACCGTTTCTAGCTTTCTAGGATAAACGAAAATTTAGAATCTACCTCTTGGGCGAGAAACATCTCACCCAATAAGAAATCCCTTAAACAATAATTAGAAGAATCCCCACCAACCAAAAGTCCCAAAAATGAAAACCAGACACACCCCACATGAAATCCACTCCTTCTATTCCCTACATTTTCCTATATAAATCCTGGCATTGCGGCACTCGCTCTCTTCTTCTCGGACTTCAGTCTCTAAGCTTCAATTTCTGCAGTTAACCTCGCCCTTCTGTCGCTTAAGTCTGATCAACTAAGTTGTGCGCGTTAAAATTACGAGTGATTCCACCAACATTCGGGGAGAATCACCATCAATCAATCGAGAATTACCGGAGAGTTATCCTGCTAAGAGACCTCTAAAAAACTTAACCTAGATCAACATGAAGTAGTAAGTCCTGCGTACATATGTATATATGTATACACATACATGTCGGTTCCTTCTCTTTATACATTCTCGTGTATGGGAAGTCTCTCGGTCAAACTCTAAACTTTAATTTTTCCAAACCCCACTTCGTTTCCACTATTGCGAACTAGCTAAGTTCGGAGTAATATTATCTTATTGTCTTGATGTTAGCCGACTCGGTGGACTCGAGGTGATTGCTTCGGCGTTAGGCGACTCGGTGGACACGAGGTATCTATTGCTTCGATGTTAGCCGACTCGGTGGATTCGAGGTGGTTGCTTCGACGTTAGGCGACTCGGTGGACTCGAAGTATCTATTGCTTCGACGTTAGCCAACTCGGTGGACTCGAGGTATCTATTGCTTGGACGTTAGCCGACTCGGTGGACTCGAGGTATCTATTGCTTCGTCGTTAGCCGCCTCGGTGGACTCGAGGCATCTATTGCCTTGACGTTAGCCGACTCGGTGGACTCGAGGTATTTCTTCGATTTCTTTCCAAAACCCGAGGTGACTTCCCCGCAGTTGACGAATTTAAATTAACCATCCACCAACTTCATACATATATGTCGGAGAAAACGTTTCGCAATTTTTTTGATAAACTTTCTTATCAAGTTTTCTAACTTTTCCTAAAGAAACATTTATATTAAATTTATAGAAGAATCCGTCATTAAAATAAAAAAGTCTCAGTGTTAAATTAAAATTAAAACTAAAACAAGAGTTAAAAAATTAAGATATACAAGTAAATGTTATAATGTTTATAATGTTTATACATTTAAATTTAATATGCATTTGCATAGCTTTATTATAGTATTGAATATGATAAAAGAGTTGTTTGAAGGGGATCAAATGCGTCGTAAAAAGATGTTGTTAGTGATAAAATCTCTACGCTTATAAAATACCATGTCGAAAAGCACTCAAAACATCGCTGGTCTTTACTCTATCGAGGAATTGACGACAACGGTGTATCTAATGATACGCATAAACAATAGTGACAATGCTTTCTTTCTCTCATGTGCTAGAGATACACGAGCGCGCCACTGGCACTTTATGGACCTCGTAAAACGATAAAGACATTTATATACGATGCACAGTAGGTAGTATCATACAAATAGTCCTGTCTCACGAGCCTTTTAACGCGTGTGAGGCCTAAAGATCAAAAGATCAGACTCCGTTCTCGCGGTAAAAGTTATTATCCATTTCCTTGATGTAAAATACAGCTTTACTTTTATAAATTTTATATTTTTTCAAGTAAAATAAAGAAAGTTTTAATTACATTATTATTATTATTATTAGATATTATTTTAATTTATATTATTATTTATGGATTATTAATCTATATAATTTTATTAATTTTGCATATAATACTCTACTTAAAATATTATTTGAAAGACATAATTATCGGTTAAAATATAATATCGTAGAATATTATTCAATCTCAAATTGTTAAGAGAAAATTTCTTATAAAAATTATTATAAAAATAAAACATAAAATTTATATATTTCTGTATTATTCCTGTATTATTATTGGAATACAGAATATTTATTGTAAAACTCACATATTGTTCCGTTCACCTGAAGAAAGAGGTTACTAGAGGGGGTCGAAAATACGTTGGAATAAACATGACACGGGGGAACATGTGAGGGGGGTCAATAGCAAACTTGGCTTTTAAGTCATCGTGGGATTAGTCGACTTCTTTACTGGTGGTCCCCGCTATCACGCGGCCAAGTTATTAACGACCGAGGTCTTCAAGCAAAGAACCGCCCTTGGCGGCCCTTTACGGTCGTAGCTATTAACTGTTTATTTATTTGAAAAGTTTTATACGCGTGTTACACCCGTGCATCACGTAAACCACTGTAATTCAAATTAAATTTCAAGGATGTAAAAGAATAACTCAATGAAAATTACTTAATACAGAATATTAAAAATTGTCGGAAATTAGTATGAATATAGAAGTTATTTAGTAAGGGAAAAAGTTTTTAAATAAATATAAAATTCAGACAAATGTATCATCAGAATTAAATAAATTAGCTATATATTTTACAATTATTATTCGTATATTGTACAAATATCGTACTTGCTACGAGATTAACATTCATACGAGATCAACAGAGTAATGTCAAAATTGTCAATTAAGTGCATTATTATTGCAACACCAAAGTCACATTATTATTTGAGGACTGTCATGCAATTTGCTTTTGATGGATTTATTCTCAGGGGATAACAAGAGGCGGGGACGAAAGGCTGTTTACGAAGCTGCATTGCGTGTCTCGCGGTATAATCGCGAATTGCTCGAACTACAAAGAGACTAGGCGAGATAGAGATAGCTTCTAATTTACTCACTTTGGACACATTTAACAGGTATCTTGGGACGAACGCAAAAACGTTTACCTGCGATGACGCACAGTTTAATGTATCGCCCTGATATCTCGATAAGCAAACCACCTTGGTTCTCTCCGCCCCCTCTCTCTCTTTCTCTTTTTCTTTCCTATAATGAATATTTTTTATTGCAAACAAAATCGGATAACTTTATGATTTGTCTAGATAATATTAAAATAATGTTTTATTGAAATTTTGGCATGTAATTAAATTAAAAAGTATCTATTTAATCAAATGTAAAAATATTTCTAACCATTCTTCTTACACCAGAAGCATCATTAATTCTTGAAGAATTCACAGAATTCGCTCGATTGCAATTAGGCCTTTCTTTCCCTTCATTAGAACGATCGAGTTATTTAAGTGCGTGTTGTGTGCGAGATCGAAATCGAGATCGACTACAGCAGATTGGGGTGAAAGGATAGATCCGGTAGAATTAATTAGAGAGCCCTGTTTTGCAAACATCGGAGGACATTGGACGAGGGGGTAACCACTAGCTGAAATGTTGTCCCACCGATTACATGATTTCATTTGATTTCATATGATTTCATCTGATTACAAATGATTTCATCTGATTTCATATGATTTCATCTAATTACAAATAATTTCATCTGATTACAAATGATTTCATCTAATTACACAATGATTTCTTGTGATTACACAATGATTTCATCTGATTACACAATGATTTTTTGTGATTACACAATGATTTCTTGTGATTACGAATGATTTCATCTGATTACAAATGATTTCTTGTGATTGCATATGAACATTTTTGAGTCGATAGATGCGATAAAAAAGAATACGCTTCGCGTTCTGAGGACTATACATGAAATTGACTATAAAAAAGGTGCTTCGAAGATTGGAAAAAACGTTGACATAAGTATTGTAGTGGGAGGGGATTATTTTGACGGGGACAAAATAAATTTAAATAAATAAATTCATAGTTTATTTTTTATTTAACGAGTCCCGTTGATCACAGTAATATTAACCCTCGGAGAACACACCTATTTTTTCATTCACAGAGAACACTTTGGATCTCAATCTGACCCTACATACACTTTGATCGTCCATCATTTTAAATTGACGAGTGCGATTAGCTTGAAAAAATTTCCAGATGTACTTGGAACATTGTTAAATCAATTGATATAAATAAAAAGTGCCGTTGGAATTATTTACATATTTAAAAAAAATTTTTTTAAATTAATTTAAAAAAAATTTTTTTTTAATTTTTTTAAATATGTACACTGCCGTCAAAAAGTTTCCGGACAGGGGTATAATTCGGGAAAGTTTTTAATAAAACTAATTATTATAAAAAAATATTGATAAATTTTATTTAGTTGACAATTAGAAGTAACAAAAACTGAAAATCTCACGAATCAGAATCAATCCTTAGCTTAGAACTCGTGGTCTTGTGGACCGACAAATCGAAGTTCAACGTTTTTGGTCAAAAACGAAGAAAGTATGTCCGTCGCGCGTCTTCGGAAAAAATACACCCAGACTGCATAACTCCTACAGTCAAACACGGCGGAGGATCCGTGATGGTGTGGGGATATTTCAATTATACGGGCGTGGGAAATCTCCACAGAATCAAGGGAATACTTGAGCAAAAAGGCTACCACTCGATTCTGAGTAGGCATTGTATCCCGTCTGGGACACGTTTAATTGGTCGTGAGTTTGTCATGCAGCAAGATAATGACCCGAAACACACTTCTAAATTATGTTCCAATTATCTGCATTAAAAAGAGGAAACCGGAGCGCTCAAAATGATAGTGTGGCCCTCTCAATCTCCGGATCTTAATCCGGTCTGTCCCACCTCTCAGGAGCACCTTTGGGAGATTCTCCAGAAAGCATGGAGTAAAATACCAAATTCTGTTTTGGAAAAACTCGTAAAAAGAATGCCGCAATTGGTACAAAAAGTGTTTTCCCACCAAGGGAGGTTGGTTCGATAAAAAAAAGTGTGATTTCTAAGCTAAGGATTGATTCTGATTCGTGAGATTTTCAGTTTTTGTTACTTCTAATTGTCAACTAAATAAAATTTATATCAATTGATTTAACAATGTTCCATGTACATCTGGAAATGTTTTCAAGCTGATCGCACTCGTCAATTTAAAATAGTGGACAATCAAAGTGTGTGTAGGGTCAGATTGACCCATGAGTGTTCTTTTTTAAAAAAAAAACGTAATTTACGAAAAAAATTTTTTTATTTTTAATATTTTTGGTTAAAAATTTTTTTGGCAAAAAAAAACGGTCAAATTGACCCTATATGTTCTCCGAGGGTTAAGAAAAAAAATATAAACCATTATAAATAAAACGGAATATTAAATTCGATACCAATATAATCACAGATTATTTCATAGTTATTGGCACATTAAACTTTAAAAAAATATATTAAATATACATAAAGTATATAGCTTTCTCTAAAAAAACGGAATATTAACATAAAGTATATAGCTTTTTATAACAGCAAAATAAATAACATTATTTATTATAAAAAACTTATCCTAGCTTGTAATTTGAAAGGTCCTGTGGAGAGAATGAATAAAGTCTTTTGATGTCTGTTAAGTTAGCACCCTCCCCCACAAAAAATAGGAATAACACAGAAATTAAGTGCTCTTTATGTGCTCTATTCATGATTTTTGTGCTCGAGCGGTTTTGCGGGAAATTGCAATTAAAAGTGGGGGTGCTGGCTTAACGTAAGCTAGCACCTCCACGCATTAAAATTACATATAAAATAAAAAACTCAATATGCTAAAATTATATGCTTTTTATATGCTTTCAAATGCCTCAAACGAAATTAGTCTATCTGTAATAGTTTAAAAGATATACACAAAAAAGATCTATATACTACTGATATAAGAGTAAAGTATCAGTTAAAATACAGAAAAAGCAAAATAATTCTTGTTTTAAAATGTTTCTCGATTAATGTGTTCTCGAAATATGCACAATGAAATTTTCGTCCTCATCCCCTTCCACCGACCCGAACGTGAGCACCTCATACGAAGTACCAGTTAAAATACTGATAGCAAATTGGTTTTAGTCTTAAAATGTTCCTTAATTTATGTGCTTTCAAAATATGTGGAATAAGAGTTTTGTGCTTATCCTCTTCCCATAAGTACAAGAGTAAAGTACCAGTTAAAATACAGATATCGAATTGATTTTAGTCTTAAAATGTTCCTAAATTTATGTGTTTTTTAAAATATGTAGAATAAAAGTTTTGTGCTTATCCCCTTCACCCGACAAACCTTGAAAGTGAGCACCTCATACGTACAAGAGTAAAGTACCAGTTAAAATACGGATAGCGAATTGGTTTTAGTTTTAAAATGTTCCTTAATTTATGTGCTTTCAAAATATGCACAATGAGATTTCTGTGCACTGGTACTTTACTTTTGTACGTATGGGGTGCTCACTTTCAAGAAGGTTTGTCGGCTGAAGGGGATAAGCATAAAACTTTTATTCTACATATTTTGAAAGCACATAAATTAAGGAACATTTTAAGACTAAAACCAATTCGCTATCTGTATTTTAACTGGTACTTTACTCTTGTACGTATGGGATGCTCACTTTCAAGGAGGTTTGTCGGCTGAAGGGGATAAGCACAAAACTCTTATTCCACATATTTTGAAAGCACATAAATTAAGGAACATTTTAAGACTAAAACCAATTTGCTATCTGTATTTTAACTGGTATTTTACTCTTGTACGTATGGGGTGCTCACGTTCGGGTCGGTGGAAGGGGATGAGCACGAAAATTTCATTGTGCATATTTCGAGAGCACATCAATCAAGAAACATTTTAAAACAAGAATTATTTAGCTTTCTGTATTTTAACTAATATTTTACTCTTATATCAGTAGTATATAATCTTTTTTTGTGTATATCTTTTAAATTATTATAGATAGACTAATTTTGTTTGAGAAATTTAAAAGCACATAATTCTAGCATATTGAGTTTTTTATTTTATATGTAATTTTAGTGAGTGGGGATGCCAGCTTACGTTAAGCCAACACCCCCACTTTCAATTGCGTTTTCCCGCAAAACTGCTCGAGCACAAAAATCGTGAATAGAGCACATAATTAGCACATAAAAAGCACTTAATTTCTGTATATGTGTTATTTCGATTTTTTGTGAGGGAGGGATGCTAACTTAACAGATATTATTAGATTTCACCGAGGATTTCATGGTGATTTCATGGTGATTCCACATGATTTCCAGTGATAACACGGAGATTCAAAATGATTTCTGCTGATTTCATATATGATTTCTAGTGATTTCGTGTGATTTTGATTTCTAGTGATTTCATATGATTTCTGGTGATTTCATATGATTTCTGATGATTTCATAATGATTTCGGGGACATTGTCCCACGATTACATTTAGTGTTAAATAAACCCCCTCGACATTGGAGGGGTGGAGGCTAAAGGGTGTCAAATCAAATTTCCCCGCGGGAAGCAGACGGACATCCGGCGCGTGCGGATCAATCCTCTCTTTCTCGCCTTCTCGTTTTTTCTCTTTATTTTTACGCCGCTGTCTCGATACACTGATTCTACCATCCTTTCGAAGGTCACCGATGGTTCCGAGATTCTGCGAGCGTATCTTTCTGCGAGTAGGAAAAGGAAGCGGGACGAGATTGGCTACTGGGGTGCCTCCTCTTATAAGGCCCTACGTAGATAAATGGTCTGTTACGCTGAACTTCTCTCTCTCTCTTTGATAGTGATATTAATCTTTCTCAGAGCGCTCCCTGCCCTCCTCTTTGCCACCTTTTTCTCTTTTTGCTATTTTCGCGTCCTGCGGCGATGTCCTTCTGTTTTGAAGGGTTTTGTCTTTCGCTTTTTTCTATACATTGATCTCTTTTTCTCTTTATTTATCTATTTTCTCGGTTTAATGTTATAACATGAAAATAAAAGACGTGTTTAACATATAAAATGCATGATTTAATAAATAATCTCCATTTTTAATAAATATTTTTTTTAAATACCTATATAATATAACAGAAAATTATTAATATTTTGTATAAAATTATTGCAAAATTTAAATTATTGCAAAATTGGTTTTGATAGCATAAAAATATTTATATTAACTAAATTGTACGAATAGATACGCAGGTAATGAAATATTAAATATCTTATTTAGACATTTCTCTCTTTTTTTCAGCTTTCTTTTTGGCTTTCTTATTAATATCTCTGTTGATTAATATTAATATTTTCTTTTATTAATTGAATAATTTATTCTGATAATGTTTACTAAGATATTAAATTAATTAATTTATTATTAATAAATTTCCAATACTTATACTTAAGGTTTCTGAGGTTTTATATCGTACTTATGTTATTTTAAGATATTATAAACTTTTTTCTCTTCTCTTTCTTTCTTTCTTTTTCGTTCGTATCATGAAAAGTGGAATATCATATGTCCACGTCAGAGGGGCGGAAAGTAACGCAAGGGCTCACAGCTTTGGTGAAAGTCAACTTTCTACGCGCAAACTTTCGGCTTTTCCACCCCGACGTGGAAATAACTCTTGGCCCTTCATGCACTGCGCAGTTTCCTTTTTTCCATATATTACATGCCGGTTATCCTCGCAGCAAACGTATCTTAGCGGATTACGTAAAAGAGAGAGGGAGAAAGAAAAGGAGAAGAGAGGCACACGAGAGTACTGATTTTAAGCCGATGTACGCTAGTAAACAAGGATTTCGCCGTTTTGTGATTTGTGCTTCTTTTTGGATAGTTTTTTTTTTTTAATTTACACACACACATATACACACACGCGTGCGAAAGGGAGGCACACGACATCAGGTGAAAGAGAGAACACATATCAAATAAAACTCTAATATATATACTGTGACGTGGCAGTTTTGCTGCACCGTTGCAGCGCTCCGCCGCCGTCACAAGGCACGGTTTCGCGACCTTTTGATGCTCAAGGACGGTCCAACGAATCGATGCGAGATCTCCAGGGGGCCTATTCTAATCGCGTTGCGTATTATTAATTTCTGTTTTATTTTGTATTATTTACGCGGCGCCTCACCGAGCCAAAAACAGGAGTTCCTGAGATCGAACCGAGGAAGAACGGAGTAGACGACAAGGACGGGAGCGAGAAGTGGGGCGACGACAATCGGATTTCGAGGATGCTTGCAGGCCGCCGAGCGCAGGGGAGCGCGAGAGGACACGCGCGTGACGCGTAACGCAGCGACGGGCGGATCCGTGAAGGCAGGGCCCCGGGATGCCGGGGCAAAATCCACCCACCTGCTCTCCTCGCACTATGACAGGATTCCGGATGGACAGCCGCCATTCTCGGACCGAAAAAGAGGAACACGGAGGCAATCACGTCCCGTCCGCTGCGCCGGGAGGAAACCCGGAGAAATGTTCTGCGCGAACGAAGGGCCGTCGAGCGCCCTGCGAAAAGCCGTGATTAACGGCCCTGTGCGACGAAACACCGCGAGCCTACGAGCTCACCTCTTATTGGTCCGCGCGATAGTTCGCGGGGCCGCGTACGCCCGGGGTGGGGTACGCTATCGATTCCGCCATCGAGCGAGAATTTCGGGAGCATTCGTGGATCGTCCTCGGCCGTCTCGACACGCTCGCCTCAAGTCGCGGTAGTTCAGCACTTTGCACTTCCGTCTCTAGTACGTTGGAGTTGGCCGGACTTCTCGCGGCCACACTCTCGACCTTTGGGACGACGGCAAGGACCCTCAGGAGGGGGACTGGCCTACGGTGAGGTTGCCGCTATGTTACCTTATGTAAAGCCACGACACCGCTCCCCGGGTTGCGCTCTCGCTCGGGAATTCTCGCGATAATTCGCGTGTTCGCCGATCAGGCGTAATTAGTGACCGATGACGAGAGCGAGGGGCACCGGAATGGTCTCGTGGCAGTAGGATCGCGACCGAAATTATAGACTCCTGGAGATCGCGGTAGGCGCGTCGATAACGCCGTTCGACATCGCAAATGCGCCATTTCTCGCGTCCCTCGCGTTCACGTCCGCGCGTTTCGTGGTGTGTCGTGTTTCACCCAGTCGGAAATTAGAACTCGCGAGTAACAACGTTTGCGTGAGAATATTCTGCGTTTAATCGCGTTTGGATCTTATTGGCGTTAACTTCGCGTTTCGTTAGTTCTCGCGGTAATTCCGTGTTTTTCCCTCGCGTCCTTTAGTTATTACGTGTGTTAGATTAAGTCCGTTCTTTCGCGTTAGTTATATACGATTCTTCGTTTCCTCGCGATTGCGCTGAAGTTAATTGGCGACAGAAGTCTTGTGCGACTCGATGAGTAGCGTTCACGCGTTCCGAGCGTGGCGTTCCGTACTCTCGAAATCTTTCATATATGAGATCCGATGTTCTACTTCATTCTGATTAGCTCGCGTTTTCTGTCGATGTTCTATAGTAGTTATAGTTTCCTTCCAAGGTTGCTCTAATCTAATCACAGCGCCTTCCGCGCGTTTTCTTTTATTTCGTTTCGGACGCCCCGCGTCATTGAATGTTTTGTCGGTCCGATAGGCTGAAGCCAAATTGGCATTCATTGTTAATTTTTTGGAATTGCTACAGAATAAATGTTATTTTTACAATGTTAATCGATTGAGTTCGTGGTATTAATTTTTTTTCGTCACCCCGCCGAATATCGCGCTGCCCTTCATCAACCCCGCCTGAGTATTAGGTCGAGCTAGCCAATTCCTCGCACATCCGCACGTGTCGTTTTGCGTCTCGTTTCGGTTTTCTTTCGCGATTTCGCGGACGCGCATTTACGCGTCTGGCGCCCAACGGTAAAATCGTTTCGCGAAGTGTCGGAGGTGAGAGGGAATCGTTGGAGAGGCCTACCATCCTGCTCTCCTCAATCCTTTTGATCCGGCACACGCCCCGGAGCGGTCCGGGAGTGAAAAAGTCGTGACAATACGTACATAAAATTGATTAATGTATAAGTTTATTTAACAAAAAATAAAATTTAATTTACGTGAGAAATGCTTGGTTTAACATATAATATTTATATACTTTATATACATATGCGCAAATAAACTTTTATTGTTTGTTAAATCAATGCGTGTATAAATTATATACTTATTTATTTATTTTAAGCTATTGTGTCTCTCTCTCTCTTTCTTTGTCTCTTTTTCTTCTTTCAGAATTTTTCAGACAAGTTTAATATCATACCGTTATAATGAGTTTTTGCGCGAAGAGTTCTTAAGAAGATACCGGGACAATTTTGTTTGTGTCACTATTAACAGGTAAAAGGGCAAATATAAATTTTTGCTCTTTTTGTTCTCTTTTCTTCGTTTTATTTACCAAAATTTGTGGAAACCAACTTGATTTTTCCGTAAAATAAAAAATCGTAGATATTATAAAAAAATATATTTAAAAATATATAACTGTAAAATTGTTTTAGTTAACTTAATAATTATACATTATTTTATATATTATGAAAATTATTTGTTAATTTTTGTTAAAAAATTAAATATGAAAGATCTTCAAAGGTAATATGCCAAAAGTATACATAAAAATTATCTGAAAGAATGTTATATAGTTTTTAAGAGAACATAATCTTTTTCTTATAAGAAAAATTATCAACAATTTTTAAATATATATTATAACAACACAAGAGGTCGCGAAACGCCGCAAGACACGAACGGCGTCGGCAAACCAAGCGAGCGCAAAGGGAGCTTGACTTTCCTCAGGAATCAGGCGACGCAAGTCCTCCGCGACTCCCCACTCCACCGCTTCTACCAGCTTTCACGGAGGAACCGTGTTCGTCTCGGCAGAATCGCCCCGTTATCTGATTTTCTCACTCTGTTGTCCTGCCTTCCCGCCCCATTGCCGAACATTCTCGGCCTATCTGTCGCGTGGCCTCTTTTCGTATGGTCCCCGTCAACCCCGTCAACCCCGATCTAGCCCGCTTCCTAGAACCTCCCGGTTCCCCTCTTTTTTCCGAAGTCCGTCCCCGATCTCCTCGACCGCTTCGACTCTCGATTTCGAGGAAGTAGGCGATCCCGAGATCGTAACCTTAGACTGATAACTATTAAATTGAGTTTTATTCTCACATGTTTTAACCTCACTAATTATTGCATACACACACGACATTTTCATTTTTAAATCCAACTTAATTTAGTTTTCAAATATATACACATACAAACCTAACTAAATTCATGTAATCTCACTTCTGCTTCCGGTTGTAATAATAGCGGGCAGGATGTTCATTTTCAAGTAGGTTTTCCCTTAAAGATCTTGCCCGGTCACCCTCGCACCTATGTAACACCCCGATAACTACACACACACACACACACACACACACACACACACACACACACAGATGACATTTACTCCGTTTCCGTTCATTCATTTTAACTGTCTTACACTCTCAATGTCACTACCCAGTATTATTTTAATGTAATTAATATTATTTTTTTGTAATAAATGTTTAGTTGTTAGTAACCTTAAATTAAATGTTTTTTTATTTTAAATAAGACCTTACCCCTTCAGTACCATCTCCCTCTTGAAATCGCACAAGGTCCGATCCTGAGTTAAAGGGATTGAATTCCTTGACTCGAAAGAGGACCGACGATCGCATCGCTCACGGAAGGCGTCCTACCGTCTCTACGGCCGTTGACCCTTCCTGAGCCATCGAAAGTGCGTTCGGCTCGCGCCACGCGCCTCAGAGCGTGTACCTGCGAGCGATATTCTTAAGCGTCTAGTTGCGCCCTTTCTTACCCCGACTCCTCTGGTTAGCCTTTTCTTTGCTTTCAAGATTCTCTTATCCTAATCCCGGGGTTGGACGTAACAAAACTTGAAAATTGGAGGCTCGTCCGGGATTATAAGTGCGATTTTTCGAGAGTAATAATGAGTACGAGGTCTAAATCTGATAAAGCCGAAGTTAATGAATTCTATAGACAGGCCGTAGAGAATCAAGGCAAAATTCCACTCGCTGGTTTTACACCATACACATCCACTCCCTTTCCTAACATTAAATCAGCACCTAGACAACTTTTTACCCCAAACATTGGCGAGACTGCGGAGAACAAACAAAATATAACTGATGCGTCTGATTTCACCTTTCACGTTACTGACGATTCCTCAGATAAAACAATATTACCGGAACTGTTACATTTCGTACAACATATCACTCTTTTCTCTCTAAATATTCGGCTTTCGAGCGGTATTAATTTTTTAAACAATTATACAACATTGCCAATGTCGGGAACTCTTTAAAAAATGCTTCAGTACGCTTAAAATTATTCGAAAAATATTTTAGATAAACCGGAACTGTTACATTTCGTACAGCATATTGTTGGGATAGCCGGGAACGGTGATGGATCGAGTAATATTCGCAGATGTAAAATAGGCACGCTGCAATCTTTATTGACGAAGTAAAGAAGGCGTGCTTCGAGACGGTAGAGCACAGATCAAAAGTGTTCAAAAAAGTAGCTACACCACGCGTAATGATAGGAAGATAAGTGGCGGTCCGTCCAATGAGGAGCCGTATTAAGGCGGTAACGCATGGAGTCGCCAAGTACGTATCGCCGCAGAAACCGTAGAAGCGAGGACTCTCCAACACTCCACACCTCGAGACGCACTCCGCTTTACTGGGTAGCGACGAAAGTCAGCCCGATTGATCTGAAACGTTTTAAATGCTTGGGTCCGGGTAGACCCTTAGTTAACACGTCTGCAACCATATCTTCCGTGGGGATGTGCTCGATGCGAAAATGTCCTGCGAGTAAAGCATCGCGGACAAAATGGTGTCTCAAGTTGATATGTTTGCTCCTTGAGTGAAATACAGGGTTCTCCGCAAGTTTCTTAGCATCCATACTATCGCTAAAAACGATGATGTCTGCCAAGTCGTGTAAACCCAGTTCCATCACAAAACTCCGCAAGTAGATTGCTTCTTTGGCAGCATCAGAGAGGCTCATGTACTCCGCTTCGGTCGAAGAAAGTGCCACAGTTTTCTGCTTCCTGGCCTTCCACGACACGGCGCACTTGCTCAAAATGAAAGTGTATCCGGTGAAGGAACGCCTGTCAATTAGACAATTTTTCCAGTCGGCATCAACGAATCCTTTAAGTGGGTCGGATCCGGTCTCGAAAGTTAATCCTAGGTCGGTCGTCCCTCTTAGGTAACGCAATAGCGTTTGGCAGCAGTCCAATGGATGCTCCCGTAAGAATTATTGAACTGGCCCAGCGAGCTAACTGCATACGCGATGTCCGGTCTTGTAGCCACCGCCAAATATGTAAGGGCGCCAATTAGCTCACGGTATGGCAGCGCCTGAATACTGGGGTCAGAGGCGTCCTCAGGCATCGTTAACTTCACGCTGCGATCCATTGGGGTCCGGACGGGCTTTAATTCGTTTATTCCGAATCGCCTTAAAATATCTTCGATATATCGTTTTTGGTGCATTATGATTTTTCCGTCATCTTGTATAAACTGAACTCCGAGGCAGCAACTGACTTTTCCGAGATCCTTAATTTCAAACTCTCGTGACAAGCTCTTCTTCATCCTATTAATGGCGTTAGGGTCACGTGAGGCCATTAATATGTCGTCCACGTAGGTGCCGATCAATAGCAAGTTCTCTCTGTCCGATGTAGTACACGCATGGATCAACGTGACAGGGGGTTGCGCCAAGTTTTTTTAGAGCTTTATTTAATGTGTTGTACCAGCATTTGCCTGCTTGTCGAAGCCGGTAGAGAGACCTTTTCAGCAGACAGACCATCTTTTTATCTTTCAGAACGCAATTTTTCAAGCATCTGTCTCGCTTTAATGCCCATGGGGCTGTTGCTTTCCTCAGATTTGATAATGGATTCCAGAGATTCCTGTAACATCTTAGGTAAAAACATAAATATCTCTTCGTCAATAGTACCGTTTAGATATGCTGTCGTCAGGTCTAATTGTTGTATGTCCATCCCGTAACGAGCAGCTATAGCTACCATCAGTTGTATGGAACTTATTCTAGCCACAGGAGCCAGGGGGAGCAAACTCCGCGAGTTGTATGGCGACCGAGCTTTAGTTACTGGGTGCATGCTCCAGGCGGCAGCACAATCTGCTTTCTCTTTACCTCTCTTCCCGCTTGCTCACCAAACTCGTTAGCTGCCAAATCACGCGAAATGTCGTTATAGTTATGCAGTATATAGTGTTGCTGGTTTCGCTAATTTTACGCTATTATAAACCATTTACGGTGTTTCTTAGTGTTTTTAGTGATAATTAATTAGTGCGAACACTCCTGTGATTTTGTGTGAAATTTGTGTAATATATTTATTGACGTTTGTGTGTGTGTGTGTGTGACAACTTCCTGATAAGTGAGTGAAAAAAAGAAAATTTTGTCTATTTATTACATATTGTTTATATATTATATACCTTCTTCCTTATTTTATAACTATAAATTATTTTTCAGACCATGGTTTATAAATGTTGCGTGCCTAAGTGCACGTCAAATAAACAAATTCCCTTGCACGTATTTCCGAAGGATGAACAAAGAAGAAGAAGTTGGTTAATAGGAATCCAAAAAATTGATTTAATTGGTAAGTTTATTAACAGAATTAACAGAAATGTCAAAAAAGTTAAATATATATATGTCCTACTGTTTCTCATTTTCTATGATAGACTGGCAAACAGACAAAGAGACAGATAAACACACACGCACGCACGCACGCTCGCGCGCACACACACATACACACACACACACACGCGAGAAAGAGAGAGAGAAAATATATATACTTAATACATTTCGTATTTGCGGTAATTATATAGTATAGGGGAGCCACCTCCAATCAGCTTGACCTTGACATACGTGGTCAAGGTCACCCTCCTGAGTGAAAAACGCGTCATCTAACCTATTAAGATGACGCGCTTTAAAAGTATTTCTGTTTAAAGCGTGTTACTGATCTGCATAGGTTAGATGACGCGCTTTAAAAGACGCGTTGTACAGAGATAATACATGTAAAGCGCGTCACCGAACCCACGTGGATCAGTCAAGCGTTGTACAGAGATAGCACTTTTAAAGCGTGTCATCTAACCCGTGTGACAACTCGTCTTGCATGAAAAGTGGATCCGTGAACCATCTCGACATATATATTAGTCATTTATGCTTTCTAATACTCAAAATAGCTGCTATATTTTCCAAACTTTTTTTGTTTATAACTTTTTAATAAAAAACGAGCGACGGCTAAAACCTTCTGAAGGTCACTCAGGAGGGTGACCTTGACCACATATGTCAAGGTCAAGCTGATTGGAGGTGGCTCCCCTATACTATATAATTACCACATTTTTTCCCGATATTTAATAAAGAAGTAATTGTTTAGTAGTCTATCCAATTAGTGCCAATCTTTAAACAAATATACGTTCGTTAAGTATTATGATTTGCACCAGTGAGATGGCTTACGGATGTATGTCCATTTGAAAAACTACACCAATTAGATGGATTTTATTTAATAATTTCTTAATTAAGCATGAAAAAAATTGATCAGAATTTTTAAAATTTCTTCTTCATTCTAAAATAACATTTTGTTATTACTGAGTGGATTACAGGATTACGTAAGCATTGTGTTCCTGCTAAGAGAACATAAAATCCGAGCTTTATCGCCACGATCAGTTCTCTATGATAAAAGATATACATTGTAGTACCTACATAAATTAATGTATAAAATATGTACTTCTGTTACAGATGCACCAAAAAAAAGATTGGATAAATTAAGAATTTGCACCCTACATTTTTCTAACAATCTAATTTGTGATTACACAAAACGGCGAATTTTAAAAGAAATTGCAGTTCCTAATATTAATATGTTAATGTGGTGGTTGGATAAATAATCTATAACTTATTTATCTAAATAAAAGAGTGAAATAAAGTGTTTATTATTTAATACAAAACTTATTTATGTGAAGATCGGGTATCTGTGCAGCGCGGTGCCTACAGTTCGACAACTGTAATCGTTCTCCTACCTTTTCATGCGTACGAGCACGCTCGAACCAAAACTCCCCCTTCTACCTACTTGCACATACCAAGCGTTCTCACACATACTCGCTCGCCACTATAGCCAGCACAAATGTACATATTCTCAACACGCCTCCTTACATTTGTGCTGTACTTACAGAACATTCAAAATCTTCATGTCAGTACTTATACTACATTCAACATTTCCCGAAATTTTTCATGTTTTTCCCTATTCAATGACTTTGTAAATATGTCTGCAACATTATCATTCAAATCAACTTTTATAATATCTATTTTTCCTTCATTCACACTCTCATGCACATAGTGATAATGAACTTCTATATGTTTCGAATTTTTCGTGAAATTCCCATATTTCGCTATATTAATTGCACCAGAGTTGTCTTCGTATACATTAACAGCTTTTTTACACTCTACATTAAACAATTTTAACAATTCAGTTATCAACTTTTTTCGGTTACAGCCTCAGATAACGCAACATATTCAGCAAACGTTGACGCTTTAGTTACAGATTTTTGTTTTCTCGACTTCCAACATACAATGTTTCCAAATAATCTAATTACAAATCCAGTTGTTGACTTTCTATCAATATTATCGCCTGCCCAATCGGCATCTACATAACAATCAACTATCTCTGTGTCTTTATTTCCATTATACAGTAAACTTAAATCTCGAGTCAAATACAAATATTTCAATATTCTCAAAGCATATTTAAAATGTGTATTATTATAACAGTTCTGAAATCTACTTAAATAATTTACCGCAAAACTTATGTCTGGCCTCGTAGCCGAACTTATATACAGTAAAGCACCAATTAAATTTCTATATTTAATATTTCTTTCACACTCATCAGATTTCTCCAGTTTTAAGTTTGTATGTAGATTTATTGTGTATCCCCGTAGGGTTTACAAGGCGTTTCTTATGAGGAACGTACCCAAACCTCTTACAAATCACTCCCTTACGCGGCCTGGCCATATGCGACCTTACATTTCATTTATTTCCCCTCCCTTCGTCTTTTATTCATCCATCTCCTTCCGCCTTCCTTGCTTCAGCCACTTCTCCGCTTCTCTTCTTTCTGCCACTGCTCTCTCTCCTTCCTTTCTTCTCTCTCTTTCTCATCCCGCTCGCCGCCTTCCCTCCTTCCTATTCTGTCTTCGCTCTGAAACAAAAACCCACTTCCTTTCCCCTCCCCTCTTCTTTATTCCAGCCATCTCCCTCCGCCTTCCTTGCTTCTGTCATTTCTCCGCTTCCATCCCTTCTGCCACTGCTCTCCTCCCCTCCCTGCTTCTCTCTCCTTCCTCCCGCTCGCCGCCTTTCTCCCCCTGTTCCGTTCCCGCTCTTCCCGCCACCCTCTTACTCTCTTTTCTTCCTATGGCCCTTGTCCTCGTCCGTATCCATACCCTCGCCTCCACCGCTTTATTTTCGTCCATCTTCACCCTTAATCTACTCCCCTAGCTCCTTTCTCTTTGCCTCCAAAGTCCAGCTCACTCACGCTCGTCACCTCAGCTCTTCTCCTTCTTCGTTCTACTTACTCCTCCGTCGCTTTCTCTCCTTCTCTTTCCATCACCTGTCTATCTGTCCAGGCCCCTTCGATCGTTCAATCCATCGATCTGTCGCGACGACTCCCTGCTCCGTTCCATACCTGCCGCGCCACCATCGACAATTCCTCTGACTCGCGACAGATCGATCGATCGCCCGATCGATACTCCCTGCTGCCACTCGCTCAGCTCTCTTGTCGTGTAACCTGGGCTGCTACCTCCATTCCTTCAATCCCGCCTTTCTCCCTAACCTCACTTTCCATGTGCCACTTCACCAACGTTTCCCGTCTCCTCCAGATCACCTTCCGCTTCGCCTCCATTCTCCCGTCTTCCTTTCGCACTTCCCTATCTACCCCTTTCAATCAACACCTTCCTCATTTCTCAGTCTCTCCTTTCATCTCCTTTCACTCTCCTACCATTTATCCACCTGTTCCCCGCCGAGGGCTACGGAGGAAAACCGTTTTAAGTTTACCTTCATCGGTGTTTTGTACACTTTACACTGTTCTATATCGTATTTTACAGCTAACGATTTAATATATTCCTGTTAAGATAATTTCATTACTTTACGGGACACATCATACGCTACGAAAATCCCTAGATATTCTTTTATTTTTCCTAGTTCTTTCATTTTAAATTTTTCCGACAATAGTTTCTTTACTTCCTCTATCAATACATCATTTTTACTACAAATTAACAAATCATCAACATATATAAGTAAATAAACTGTATCTTTATCTAATTTTAAAATATACAAACAGTAATCAATATTACTTCTCTCAAATTCTAATTTCAACAGAAATTTATCGAGACACTCATACCACGCTCTAGGACTCTCTTTCAAACCGTATAACGCTTTTAATAATTTACACAGTCTACCGGTTCCGTCTTCATATTCCTTCGGTTGATTAATATATACTTCAGACGTTACTCTGCCATTTAAAAAGGCTGTCTCGACATTTGTTCGATATTTAAACCCATTTTACAACAATATACCAAAAGTATTTTTAACGTTTGCATTTTTGCAACTGGAGCATATATGTCATCTACTTCATCTGTTTGTTGAAATCCTCTTACAACTAACCTAGCCTTATATGTACCATTTGATTTTTTATTATATATCCATTTTACATCTATAGCCCTTTTTCCTTTATCTTCAACTAATACCCACGTTTTATTCAATTTTATACAATTCATTTCTTTATCCATTGCTTCTATCCATTTTTTGCTGTCGTTGGATTGAATCACCTCCTCAAATGTAACAGGAGTATCTGTTCTACAATAATTTGCGACACTATTTCTATTCGAAATTTTATACTCGTCATAACGATCAGGACAGCTTCTAGTTCTTTCTGATCTTCTCGGAATTCTAAGTTGATTTTCACTTTCTTTAATTTTTAATTTATCATTTATTGGACTTTCAAACGTTTCATCTAAAGATTCTTCGTTATCAGACTTTCCCTCATTTTCCGAACTAGTACCTACATCTGACTCGTCACAATCTAATCCGATACATTTTTCCGTTTCTTCTATAACCTCAACGTGTCTAGCTACGATCACTTTATTATTTATTAATACTCGATAATCATTTTCACTATACCCGAGTAAAATTCCTTTTTCCGCCTTTTTATCCCATTTTGACGTTCTTTTTTTGTTCCGGCTTCCTAACAAACACTTTACTCCCATATATTTTTAAATGTGAGACATCCGGTCTTATTCCAAAAAATATTTTATATGGTGTTTTCTTCTCAATTGTATTAATTAACGTGCGATTTTTTAAATAAATTGCCGCATGAACTATTTTCGGCCAATATTTTTTATCTACTTGTGCTTCATCTAATAAGCAACGTGACATGTCCATTATCGACCTATTAAATCTTTCCGCAACACCATTTAATTCATGTACATATGCGGGACACGGCGAAATTACGATTCCTTTACTCTTTGCAAATCCAAAAACTTCATTATTTAAAAATTCTTTTCCGTTATCACATCTTAAATATTTTACTTTTTTACCGGTTAAATTTTCACATTCGTTAATGTAATCTTTAATGCACTCACTAACTTCAGCTTTAGATTTTATGGTGTATGCTCTCGCAATTTTGCTATAATCATCGATAAATGCTATAAAACCTTTTTCTCCTCTAAATTCCGTTGTTCGAAACGGTCCACAAACATCAGTGTGAACTATCTCTAATATTTCTTTCGCTCTATATCTGTTATCTTTAAACGGTACATTGTGCATTTTATTTTTTATACATGTTTTACATTTTAAGAATTTGCCATCAAGTTCACTCGGTATACCATTTAACAGCTGGTTCTTACATAACACGTTTAAGTATTTAAAATTTACATGCCCTAACAACCTGTGCCATTTCTCTTTTGAACTCACGTTGCTACCTTTCTTATTTATATAATTAACTGTAGAATCACTTACTCTAACTCTACTTTTCATGTGATACAAATGTACAGATCGCGAAAAATGTTGGATGTGAATCTAATTTAATACCATATTTTGAAGAAACAGAAGAAATACAAGAAGAGGAAATAAATTACAACACAATTAAAGAAACAAGAGAAATACGCAGAGAGAAAAGAAACTACAGCGCAATGAAATCGTATGAAAATATAATGAAAAAGAAACTTAGAAAAACGCAAAAACAATTATACAAGAAGAGAAAGTACATCCAGCTGCAACGTAAGAAAACGAAGGAATTGTGCAACAAAAATAAATGGGAGGACCTAATGAAGGATGTGACAAGTACACAAAGAATTTTCCTAGAAATAATATTAAAAAATTTGCATTGTAAACCAGAGGTATGTTATTTATACAGGATGTTAAGTAAAGATCGTCTCCTAGGCATATAGCATTATTTTTCACGAACATTAAGTCAAACAGTTCTGAACCGTTTTTTTCTTTATCGCTTAATAAAATAGTAATTATTGAAAAAATAATCCAATCGATGTCGTCCTTTAGCCGGGAGTACATCAATGAACCACGCGCCTAATAGTATGCGTGAGCGATTTGTTGCTAAGTTCGCCACTATTAAAAGCGGTTCATTGACGTACTGGTTAAAGGACAACGTTAATTGGATTGTTTTTATATAATAATTTCTGCTTTATTAAATGTATAATGGTTCAGAAGTTTTCGACACAATTTTTCGTGAGGAATAACGTTTTGTACTTAAGGATGTATCGGAGGTACAATCTTAGACAAAAGTGCATATGAAATTTGAAATACTTGAATATCTACGCCTAATGCATAAATCTAGATGTAAGATACTCAAATAATAGTAGGAGTCTTATTTTTACTCTTAGATAGGTATTTTTTACTTTACAAATGTTTTTCATCGAGATACATTTGTGCCAACAGCACAATTATCTCAAGTTATAATTTATTTCTTTAAAACGGTGTAGTGAAGACAATTGAAACTTGGCAGATATTTTCATCTATTCGTATACTAAATGTACAAAAAAATTCAAAATAGTTGTAGCGCTCCTTCAACATTTTTTAGCTGTTTTATCCGTCAAAATCGTCTCTTCCCATAAGAATACGTGTAAAATCAGTGAAAATTAAAATTGTTATATCTCAGCAACCGTTTAGTGGATTTGTTTCTACTTTTTTGTAGCACATCAGGAAGACTAAAAGAACATTCTCACAAATTTTTATCCACTTGGTAGCGCTTTGAAAATTAGGTCCTATACATCTAAGACTGTACCTCCGATACATCCTTAATGGACGGTCTTTTCTTAACATTCTATATTTTTGTCATCATTCTCAAATACTTGCGCACGCGCACACATACATAATACTGTTGCACTCGTCGCGCGTCTGCCGCACTTCCACGCTCACTTACACGCGCGACGCGTTCTCCGACTTTCACACAAGGAAGTAAGGCTCGGTTACAAAGAAAGGGAACTTATTTATTACACAAACTCGTTAATACAAGGAGCTCGGGTCAACACGTCCGATCGTGACGAAAACCTAGAGCGAAATCTGACAATCAAAAGTAAATAACAACCGTCGTCAAGGACGATTTGCGTCTTCTCTTGCGGGCGAAACAGTATCCCGGAACGTAGCGGATGACTCGCATGACACGCGGCACGGCCGTACAACACGGGCGTAACACTACCCCCCTTTTTCCGAGATTGTCGCCCCGACAATCCGGGAGGGTAGTTTCTTGCGGTTCCAGTTTCCTTTCCCTGTGAACCCCAGGGCACTGAACAGTTAACTTGTCCTCCTCGGACTATTGCCCCGACTCTGCCCCTCTTGATCCCCGGTGGTTTCACTTCCGATCTTTTCCGACCCTCTTCCGGGGAGAGCTGGCCAGGCTCCCTCTCTCCGACGGTTCGCGACGACCTCGAGAAAACTCCGCTCTTTCCCAGTGTGAACTCCGCCGCTGCCGATCTCCCGCGTCGTGGTTCTGCCAAATCTTCGGACAAGGGAGGGGGGAAAACTTGTGTAGACTCAACGCCTTATAGGCACCTCAAGCCCCTGCCTCAGCATTTGCTCAATGTCCCACGGGAAAATCACAACTCCAAAAATCGTGAGCGAGGCAGTCTTCTTTCAAAATGAAAAAAACTCTCTCCCGAAGAAGTCTTCGGCCGTTATTCTGCCACGGTATCCCACGCTTCGACGTGAACCGCTAACTTCTCGGACTCCGTTCCACTATGAAAACAAACAAAACGTACAGAAACAAAGAATACAAGAACACTTAAATAATAAAATAAATTTTATCCAAAACATCTTTATTCTTCACATTCGAAACAACATTCCTAATATCAATAAACGGGGTATTGTTAACCCTCGCCAAACTTACCCCGCTGTTTGACTAAATCGCGTCTTCCCTTTGCTCGGGGCACTCGGATCGGAAATGTCCGGCCTTCCCGCACGACCAACATTTATTCCCGCGGCTGGCACTTTTGCCGCCACGCTCATTTTTTTTTGAAAACTCCTTTTTTGATCTTTTTTCTTCTCCTGTTCCCGTTCCTTATCACCCTCCTCCTTCTCCTTATTCGCGCCCCCTTCTGTCCTTCTTTAACAGTATTTCCATTAAATTTTTCGCGGGCGAAACCCTCTCCCTGAATGATCTTTAAAGCTTTAGCTCTCTCAACCGCTTGACACAAAGAAGTTATTCCCTCCATTTGTAACGTCCGTCGGATAAAATGATCCGCGACGGCCGTCACAAATTGTGAGCACGCAATCTTTTCACGAATTTCCTGGGGGCACTCGGGATATGCAAGGCGCGACAATCGTTCAATATCGGAGCCGAGAGCGGCCAGATCTTCCTCGAATCTTTGTCTACGGTTCGTGAGGGCGGGATAATAGTTTTGCGTTAAACGCCCCTCGCCGAAACGCAACTCGAGCTTTGACTTTAATTCCGCAAAAAGACATTCAATGTCTTGTACCGTTTCAAAAATCGTGCGCGCCTTCCCTCTCAGGCTCGAAGCTAGCGCGACGGTTTTTGTCGCGTCGTCCCAAAAATTCGCTCGTGCAATCAAGTTGAATTGTGAAAAATATTCCTGAAGTGGGACCGTCCCGTCGTAAGTATCGGGCTTTAATTTATAACCGAGCCCGACGCCTGCTCCTGTGGTGGCGTCAGCCGCGCGCGCGGCACGGATTCGAATATCGGCCGTATTCATGTCCCAACCACTCGAACATTCGACGTGATCACTCACGGCACTCACGATCGCGCTTCTCTCGCTCGGGCGTGTGTCACTTTCACTCGTGTTGCCCGCGATCGCACTTCTCTGAATCGATCGTGCGTGTCTTCCACTCACGCCGCCCGCGATCGTGCCTCTTTCGGTCGAACGTGCGCCGCTCTCACTCGCGCTTCCCGCGATCGCGCTTCTTTCGGTCGGACGTGTGCCGCTCTCACTCGCGCTACCCACGATCTCGTCCGCTTCGCGTTGACACGCGCCCTCACACTTGCGATTCGCGGCCACGAATCTCCGGACGCTCTATTATTTGAACGACTGAGCTGGGAATCGTTGGAGTTCGTCCCCCGGAGTCGACGGAGTTCCTCCTCCTGACGGCGAATCGTCGTCGTGTACTCCTTCTCCCTCCGGGTCTGCTCCACACGTAGGAGATGAACCTCCTCGATGACGGCTTGGAGCGTTTCAGTGAGCGTCGTGATCGCTGGCGCTTCGGCGGCATCGTGCTGAGGCGTCTCCAGCCGGAGCCTCTTTCTCGTGGCCATGCGGATATTCACGTCCGTCATTCGTTTTACCGTGACTCGTCGCTCGTCCTTAGTATCCCGGACGAGCCCCTAAAATGTTGCACTCGTCGCGCGTCTGCCGCACTTCCACGCTCACTTATGCTCGTATCACACTAGCGATTGGCGATTGCGTCTACGTTTGCGTTTACGTCTCTTGACCAATCAGAAAGTAGCTACTGGCCATTGCGATTCGCGATTTCCATTCTGATTCGTCAAAAAGGCGTAGACGCAATCGTAAACGCAATCGCCAATCGCTAGTGTGATACGGACATTACACGCGCGACGCGTTCTCCGACTCTCACACAAGGAAATAAGACTCGGTTACAAAGAAAGGGAACTTATTTATTACACAAACTCGTTAATACAAGGAGCTCGGGTCAACACGTCCGATCGTGACGGAAACCCAAAGCGAAATCTGACAATCAAAAGTAAATAACAACCGTCGTCAAGGACGCGCGTCTTCTCTTGCGGGCGAAACAGTATCCCGAACGTAGCGGGTGACTCGCATGACACGCGGCACGGCCGTAACACGGGCGTAACAATACTTTTAGATGTAAGTATGTAAGTTTAAAAAAGTAATGCTACTTGTTACATGAAAATAATTAGGTTTTTTATTTTTGTCACTTTTTAGTATTATTTTTTAATTTATTTCTTATTTTCATTTTGTTTATTTATTACTTTTAAATTAATATAAAGGCCAATATTGAATTTCAAGGGGGTCAAACTGAAGAAAAAGTATATCACAGGAAGTACAAAGAAAAATAGCAGTTATATAATCACATATAATATTAATATATGTGATATGACAGTACAAGTAAGTTGACAGCACATATGATGTACAATGAAATGGGATGTGATTGCTGCCAAGATTTTTTTGCAAGTTTCTATATTTATATTGCATGTAATATGTATAATACATATGCATATTACATATGTATATGAATCATTCTTTACTTTACTATTCTATTACTGGTGTGATTATATGATCGAAAAAAACAAAGACATTGCTTGTAACTAATAATGACTAAAACAAAGTAGTGCATTTTTTAAATAAAAATATCCTCTTGAATAAAATTTGGATGGTTTTTCTGATTCTACAAATTTCTAAACTTACATATAATACATTCGCGCCTGTTCACTGGCAATAATGCATGTGCACGCTAAATTACATACATACACTCGTGCTTAATATTTTGTATTTTTAGCTTGTGCTTATATAATTAAGGCTATTAGATAAAGAATTTTACTTTATATACCCCAAGGGGCCTTAAAGGGCGTTTTGAAGGGACGTACATACCCAACCCTAACCTCCATTTCATCCACTACCTTACTGTTTCCTCCTTTGGACCAACAGTTTAACGTCTCTCCCGAAAGACGGAGCCCAGTTTTCTACGCATCTTGCACGGGGGGCGCGGTTTTTTCGGAAAAAAACTTTTTCATGATTCATGGCTCTAGTGGACTCGAACCTGGTTCCTCAGATTACGAGCCTGGCGCTCTACCACTAGACCACACCGCCGCACTTAATTAAGACTATTGTATATAGTCTAAAATTTTAATAATTTAATTGTATTTATATAATACGCGTAAGGACATAAATTAAAACAAACAACAATATAACGAATTAAATTTTAATTTCTAAAGATTTGATTTAAGTGTGAATTTAAAAATACTAGTTTCTAATCATTTATATCTAATCTTGCACTTGCATGTATTAACTTGAATATTTAGTTATTAATAATGTTGAATATTTTTTAGGGACAACGATATAATGCAAAACACAAAGCGTTTGCATTAACTTTATACAAGACAATGGGGAAGCATGCTTATACCTCTTTAAGAATAATTTTTAAACAATTTTCATCTATTCAAACTTTGCAGTCGGTGTTACATAAAATACCTTTAATTCTTGGATTGAACCCTTTCATCCTGAGACATTTGAAGAGTTTAGCTCCAAAAATGTCAAGGAAGGAGAAAGTGTGCATTCTTATGTGGAACGAGGTATCTATCCAACCCAAACTTACTTATGATCGCCGAAAGGATATCATATGTGGTTTTGAGGATTGGGGTACGCAAATCGTACGCAAAAATTTGCGGATCATTCTAGTTTTTATGCTACGAGGATTATATTCAGGTTGGAAAATGCCGGTTTCATTTAATTTTTGTGATAAGCAGACAAATACCGCACAATTAGATGTGTTAGGTGTGTCAAAGAATTATTAAAATTACAACAAGCAGGCTTTTTTATTGTTGCTAGTGTCTGTGACCAAGGATCTTCCAATACAGCAGCAATAAAAGAATTAATATCTATTAGCAATAAAAAGCGAAAATTGGAAAATAGATCAGAGCGTAAGTATAACACACACACACACACACACACACGCGCGCGCGCGCGCGCACACGCACACGCACGCACATGCATGTAGTCATATGGATACACAGTAATTATGTTAGCAAAATTAAAATGCATTTCTATAAATGTTTACTCTGTTACTAGGTAAATCTTTTGAAATAGGGGATAATGAAATTTCACCGTTATTTGACCCACCGCATTTCACCAAAAGCATTAGAAATAATTTATTAACGAAAGACTTGGTTATGAAAGTTACAACTAGCGAAAGAAATAGCATCGTGGAATATAATAAAAACTGCATGGATTATGGATAAAGTGTTACATGTAACCCGTCCACATTTAGGAAAAATTACACCGGAACACATTATTGAAAATAAAATTTTAAAAATGCGTGTAAAACACGCAGTACAAGTTTAAGCGGTACAATGGCCAGCGTCGTCGAAACGTTTGTAAGATTGAAATGTAAGTATTTTTATAATAAATACATATTTAAATTATCGAGAAGGTACAAAATACATATCCAAGGAAAACAGAAAAGTCAAAATAAGTTAATTTGATCTTATATTGATCAAATCGTGGTAAAAAAATTTGATCAATATGAGGTCAAATTGATATTGTTTTGACTTTTCTGTTCTCCTTGAGAATATAACATGAATCTATACACAATATATTTTATTCTAAAGATGTTGCAAGGATGTGATGACATATATAGATGTCGTTACATCCATATAATGTTCCTAAAGAGTTCTACAATAAGTTGCAAATGCCTTGTCGCCAGTCGCAAACGTCAGTCGTGATACGGTGATGTGATTCATTAATTATGTTATTAGCAATTAGCGATAAAACATTTGCAACTTATTGTAGAACCGTCCTTACATAAAGTATGCTTTTTTTTTAACGATGCCCGGAGGAGCACCTGTGACAGGACTCCCATGGGAGATCCGCTCGAGCCCCTACGAGCCGCCGCGCCAAGTCCCTGGTCTTTTGACCGTCGCCTTGCCGGTGGCCGGCAATACCCCGGCCGGTCATACCCCATGTGGGATTAAGACTAACCCGTCCACCGGCCTCCCTCTCCTTCTCCTTTCTTTTCCGCTTACATGTTCCCCTCTATCCTACTCTTCTCTTGCACCTCTTCCCATCTTTCCGGTGCGAAAGACGCCAAGGAGAACCACCGAGAAGAGTCCCCCCGTCGGAGGAAGACGCCCCCGGAGGCCCCCAAGGCACGGTGCACTATTCCCGGCAGCGGTCATCGTGCCACATCGATTGCCGCTGCCCGAGCGCCTACATTCCTCCACCCCACCTGTCTGCGTCTCCGCCTTGTTGGTGGAGGTGGTCTCGGCACCCTTTCTCCCCCCTCGTCGTCACTGTCCGTCAAAGAGGGGTCTACTTCCCCCCTCTTTATTCTTTCGCTCGCCTCCTTCTGCAGCATTACGTTGCTGCAGAATGAGGCGACCGCCCCCCATTTTTCGTCCGCCTCCTCCCCTATGACCATCGCGCGTATGATTACCGGGAGGGAGAGGTCCTCGCCTATTGTTGCCCGGAGGACACGGCGCTCTTCTGCCCACGCCGGACAGAACTCCAGCGTGTGCTGCGCCGTGTCTGCCTCCTCCGGGCAGTGATGGCAGCGTGCGATGCGCTCCTTCCCGATCCATTGCAGGTACTGCCCAAAACACCCGTGACCGGACAGCACCTGCGATGTGTGGAACGTGGATCCTCTTTTCCTCCGTTCCACCCACTCCTCCAGTACCGGCTGGACGGCTTCGCGCAGCCTCTCGCTTGGGAGTCTTGGATTCGCCAAGTACTCCTTACACTTATTGACGAGAGACTGCGCTATTTGAAGCCTCAGCTCCCTCTTTGTTCTCGGCGGAATCCCCCCCAGATTCGCCCTGATCGCCTTTGATCTTTCGTACATAACGGCGTAACCTTCGGCGACCAGGTGCATTGGGGGAACCCCGGCGAGGACGTCCCCACGTGGCTAACGGTCCCGTAAGCCCTGGCGGCCCTTATAACGATTGTTCGTTGGGCCGCCGCCATCCGTCTGCTAAGGTGGGGATTGTTCCCCACCTTTTCCCACCAAATCGGTGCTGCTATACGCTGCTATACGATTGGATCGCCGCCACGTAGAGGCGCCTCAAGCGCCCGCTGGCCCCTCCGATGTTTGGCAACAGTCGGGCCAGCGCGTTTGCTGCCCCGACCGCCTTCTGGGCCACGCGGGCTACGTGCTCGCTGAAGCTTCTTTGGCTGTCCAGCCACACCCCCAGGTACTTTTGGTGAGGAGTGGTCGGGACGTCGACTCCTTCGACTCGGAGGCCGAGTCCCACCGGTGGAAGTATGTGGTTCCGCTTTTTGTCATAGAAGACTGTCACCTCCGTCTTCTGCGGGGCCACCACCAGGCCCAGCCTCCTTATCGAGCGCACCACACTTGCTGCCGCCACCTCTGCCAGTCTGGTTAGCTTCGGAGTGCCCTCGCGAGCTCCTCCTTTGTTACCCCCAGTTCGTCGTCCCACTCCCAGATTGGCGTTCCTGGAAACCGGACTTCCCCTCCGTCACCGGCCGGGAACAACGTGTCCGCGATCCGGTCCACGAACTGGGGGTCTAAACTCTCCGTGAGTGGTGGCGCCCATGGTCTTAGTCTATCCTTGACCAATTTGTATGGGCGCCTCCACGGATCTTCTTCTACGCTCGCGAGGAGCTCCTTCCAGGCCGTATTTTTAGCCGCGAATAACGCGCGAAAAAGGGCCTGGCGGGCAGCACGCCAGGCCCCCCCCGCCTCCTTCACCGAGACTCCGCGTCGACCGGCGCGAGCCCTCAGATATGCCCTCTTGCTGTGGACGGAGGAGCGTCGCAGAGTTGCGATCTCCTCCGTCCACCAGTAGGCAGCTCGTCGAGGGAGAAATCTGCGGACGCGGGGCATAGCCACGTCACAGATCTTTGACATGGTCTCCTTCAATTTCTCCGCCTCCGCGTCCACATTCGCCATTTTCTCGACGTCTCCCCCTTCCTCGCTCCATGTCAGAATCAGGGCCGCTGCTAGAAGCAGATCCTGATTCACCTTCTTGAAGGCTTACCTCCGTGCGATTCGTTCTCTCTCTCGGCGGCGGGCAATCATCTCCGAGGGGGTGGCCCGGACCCTCATCTCCACGTATAAGTGGTCCGAGAGGCTTTCCTTGTCCGTGACCACCCTCCATTCTCCAATCTCGTGCGCGGCGAGGGGGTTTGCCCACGATAGATCCACTATTGAGGTTCCCTGTCGCCGCACGCAAGTATTTTCTCGACCCGTGTTCAGGAGACACAGGCCAAGGCCCACCGCCCACTGCTCTACCGCGTGGCCCCTCCAGTCGGTGGCCGGGGAACCCCACAGCGCAGACTTTGCGTTGAAGTCCCCGGCCACTAAGACCCGACCAGGCAATTGTCTCCGCACGCACGCATGGAGTTCATGGAGCGCACGCGTAAACCTGGTCCGGTCCCATCTCGGAGGGGCATACACGCTCACTACGGAGATGAGCCCCCACTTCACGGCCACAAACCCCTCTCCAGCTTCCAGGACTCTGGTTGGGGGGGATTCCGGCATGTGCCTCCAGGCAGTGTTGGGTAGTATCTAGATATATGTATCTAAATACAGTATCTAGATACATTTTGTGTATCTGAGCCTGTATCTGAGATACATTCAAATTGGAGTATCTGTATCTGTATCTAGATACAAAACATAGTATCTTAAATGTTTTTCAGATACATTTTCAGATACAGTTCCAGATACATTTTTACGTATTTTTGGTCTATAGTGGAAAAACAGTACATTGTGATACAAGTGCTGGAAGATGAAAATTCACGGGTGCGGAGTTGACGCACGAGCCGAAGGCGAGTGTGGTCACCGCACCTGGGAATTTTCAACTTCACGCACGTGTTGCACACAGTATTTTATGTCGCAAGACTCGCAAGTGCGTGGAAAGTGGTGCATCCCGCACGCGTAGCGTGCGAAATGTGCTACTTTCCATGCACGTGTGACAGAAAGTATATTTCTTTTTTATTTGCCTATGAGTAATTCGTGAAGGTGAAGAGTCTGCAAATTAATTTTAAGTTGCAGCAAAGCTAGCAAAACGTATCCTAAATAACAATGGTTTTCTCCCTGTAGCAAATCAATCGTGCATGCTAAACTCTTCATTACATTACCATGGCATATTCTTCAAGAAACTCAATCTCGATTATTTTGAACTTTGGCTTATCTAAACGGTCGCAAATTTTGTTTAAGTGACTTTTAATCGATAGTAATTTACAAATTGCATCACAACTTGAATTCCAACGAGTGGGACAAGGAACTATTAGTAGTTTAGTATGTGCACTTTCTTCAATATCTGCAGCCTTCGTTGATCTATGTATTGTATTCCACAGAGTGTACTTGTTTCAGAAAATGAAGAATTATATAATTTCTTGTATTTTGTATTTGATATTAGATAGGGCTATACGTGTGTAATGGTGTAATACGTGAATCTGTTGTTGCAACTTGCAATTAAATTCAATGTGTGTGACATACATTTGTATTGTGTTGGCAAAGAAAAATCTTCCAATTCCAAGTCATCATCAGAATTATTTGGAAGTTCAAATTCAGATATAACAATGTTATCTTCGTTTTGCAAATATTCTGGATCCTCTTCAATTTTGTTTTTATCAAGTGAAAATATACAAAATGTATTTCCAAAATTTGAAGCATTATCCGTGACTGTTCCTACAATCTTATCGACAGATAATCCAAATTGTTGATGAACATTACTTAGCATTTTTGTTATTTCAATGTACGTGTGAGCAATTTTCATACGGCGACATGCCAGAACACACGATTTCTTTTTAAATTATCATCAAGGTAGTGACAAGTAATTCCCATAAAACTTCGATTTGTACAACTCTAAATGTTTGCAGTAGTGCAAACAAACTGAGTTTTGGAAACTCGAATCTTTATTTCAGGAATCGTCAATTCAAATTGTTCTTCGATTTTTTTCTTCAAAGTTTTCCGTGTTGGTAGCTCAACGTTTGATAAACCAGATATAAGATTTTTAAACAATGGTTTTTCAACGATTGCAAGTGGTCTCATTTCATTGATTATGTACGATAACACAAGTTTAATGACCTAGAAACAAAAACACAACACTTTTATTTATATAATTGTAAAATTCTATGTTGAGTATGATTTTGCAAACCTGTTCTTTTGAGACGTTTCTCACTAACATATTCGTATTCATCAGTTTTGGTTGCTTTACTGGTATTGGATCGGATGTTTCACATGAAGATGCATTTTTGTATTTTGCTTCTTTCTTTTCTAATGCTTTTTATCAAGTTATTAATAAAAAGAATGTCAGAGTGAAAAAAAGTATGTGATATGTTATCTAGCTATCGTTCCAGCTTAAAATAAGATTTTAATTACATATTTTATTAGATCATTATTTCAACAATCATTTACTTTGTATATTTAATTGTTATAAGAAAATTGTAATTAGCTAACAATATTGAGTGCTTTTTTACATTCCCGATTTAAACTGAAAAAATCCAAACGTATATTGCGTAAAATCGTACTTTCAAACCTATTCACAGTTAGAGAAAACAATTATCAAAATGCATAGCTGGAGACTACTATATTAATTACAGTAATTATTTATTTTAATTACTTATTTTAATTTTCTATGCTACTATCTAAAAAAGATACTTGCCTTAATATGCGTATAAAAATTTCCGGTTGCACCACTGTATTTATTTCCACATGAAACACATTCAGCAATTACTTGCGTCGAGTTTTCCTTTCTATTCTGAGAATCGGGAATTATTCTAAATAATTCTCCATCTAAGATTCCAGGAGTTGACATTTTTTTAATTTTCAATATTTTTAACAATTTTGAGGTTATTATACTCAAATACTTTGCATTGTCCACGAAGGTTAACTACATTTATAGACTAGATAATCGTTATACATAAAGCCTGTCACAGCGCCGGCGCCTCGCTGACCCCGTTGTGATTGGCCAGATGAGAGTCGGTATGTCGCTAATCGTGAATATCGTGATCGACAGTCAGGTCGGCTTATGCAATTGGTAGTCTCAGTCTGATGTGGGTTTTAGCATGGTGTAATAAGACAGGTGAAACATTGCGCATAATGGCGGTGGCTTGATGGAACAACCAATCACATTTGGGTCCAAATGCACCCGCGAAATTTGAATACAAAGTTAATGACAT
Organism: Temnothorax ravouxi; assembly: GCA_030770255.1. Lineage (NCBI taxonomy): Eukaryota > Metazoa > Arthropoda > Insecta > Hymenoptera > Formicidae > Temnothorax > Temnothorax ravouxi. Next base: position 10,168 of record JASTWP010000251.1, on the reverse strand, counting down.
GAATAAAATAAATGTAAAATTAAGATTTGCAATAAAGTACAATATATAAATATAGCTGAATTAATAAAAAATGATTCTCGCAATAAGAAAAATTGTCCATTTTCATAAATATATTATATATATATTTTCATTTTATATATACATATAATAAACATATTACTTTACTAAAAGAAATAAACGAAATGTATTAATTGTTTTAGTGGTTCAAACTTCTCTTTTTGAAGTGGAGCGATAATTCAATTACCTTGTTCCAATAACACGTATGGCATGATATCCTAGAAAATAAAATCAATAAATATAAGCGTCAAAATTTTTAATTGAGAACAATACGTATTATTCTATACTACTGCCAGTTTTCTCCTAATCTCATATTTTCTTATTAGCATACGTATTGTTCAGAAAGAAATAAATGATTATAATCCATAATTTTATCTAGGTCAAGTTATGAGTTATTTTTTATATTATATATCAATTTTTTTTCTTGACTCAGCATAAATTATGCATATAAATTATTGTTATTATTCTTATTATTATTATTATTATTGTTATTTATATATTTCTATTTCTATTTGTAGACACACACAGACATATAATTTAACTGTTAGCTTACCCATCGTTGTAGGAAATAGAAATAACAAATTAATGAAGATAAATATTTCAATTTTTTTACCTTCACTGTTTTCTGCCTCTCTCTGTTCTATATCATTATCTTTTCCCATTAATATTTTTTCAATTTCATTATCTATTTCCTTTTCTTCAGACATTTTCATAAGCATTTCTTCTTCTTCTTTTTCTTCATTGTCATCAAAAACTTCATCATTTACTGATATACCAAGTAAACATGATGGTTCATACACTTCATCATTACTCGTATCTTCCATATTACTAAGAATTGTGGAACTGTTATCTCCCGCAGTATTTTCGCCTGGTGAAATAGAATATCCGGAATGTTTCCCTAGTATGTACCACTTTAATCGATTTTTTAATTCTACAGGTATCGGATGATCGTATCCTCCACCTATAAAGGTGTGAGTGTATTCTCTAAATTATAGATCAGATAACATACAATTTAACTGTAGCTCGCCACACTCCAGTCCAGTGAATCACTAAAAACGTTTTCTGGTTTTCTAGTTTTCACATTTCCTTACAATAAGTTCAGTTTAAACTCAAATTATTTTCTTGATATTATCATAAACATCTTATTCAGACTCTGCATTTCCAATTCCTATATTACAAGCTTAAAAATATTAATTAGAATAAAAATGACAATGCAACAAAGTCAAGCGGTCTCACGGACCGGAGTGTGGCGAATTAAGGACTCGAAAATAAGTGTGGCTAGTTAAGTTTTCATTAACAATGATAAGCACATACAGATAAATATTAAGCGAAAGAACAATACCTTTGTAGCGATATAATACAGGTTTGACACAAGCATATGTAATGCTTTGCATTTAGTTGCTGGATACGTACCCTCTTAAGATTACGTTTACTCGTGCGTTTTGATGTTCTTCTCTTATCTTGATTTCTTAATGTCGAACTAATTGGCTTTACGTTGACTGATTAAATATCGCAGCATGAGCATGTCATTCCTATACAATTGTCTGTAATAACTGGTCTGTAATAATTGTAATAACTGGAAGGATTGGTTCATCTTACGTTAATATAGTTGCTTTCCATTTACACTCAAGTGATCTGAGTCACTCAGTTTTATGTGAGTATTTTATATTCAGGTAAGATATGTCATTTTGTATTTACCTGCTTATTTTGGTGACAAAGCTATCGCATAATAATACAGGTTCATAGCCTCACTTTTAATGAGTCTAACAGACTCAGATTAAAAGTGATTATGAACCTGTATTGTTATGGGATAGTTTTAGCACCACAATAAGCAGGTATGACGTCATTTATTCGAGTAAAGATATTCACATCACTGATTGACTCACTTGAGTGTAAATGGAAAGCACCTAATATATGCTATGCTACGTAATATTGCATAATACTACCTTGGTAACACAATCTGACAGCAATCTGACAGCAATCTTTTAATATTTGGATTTAAATATGGTTGATCGAGATCCGTACTACTGCGCATCCACGGAAATGAATACTTGTTTCATTACGTCATTGTTTAGCTCACCACTAATTCCACGTATTTTTTACATTAATCTTTCACAAATCTTAATTATTTAGTATTTTAATTAATTAGAAATTTATTTTAATTATATGTAATGGTTTGCGTATTAAAATTTCGCGGGTGCATTTTGACCCAAACGCGATTGGTCGAAGCGCGTACTACTGCGCATCCACGGGAATGAATCACCTGTCTTATTACACCATGGGTTTTAGTTACGCCTGGCGCCTGGCGCCATTAATAACAAGGCCATATAGCCATATGTAGTTAACCTTCGTGGACAATGCAAAGTATTTGAGTATAAATAGTATAATAACCTCAAAATTGTTAAAAAATATTAGAAATTTAAAAGATGTCAACTCCTGGAATCTTAGATGGAGAATTATTCAGAATAATTCCCGATTCCCAGAATAAAAAGGAAAACTCGATGCAAGTAATTGCTGAATGTGTTTCATGTGGAAATAAATACAGTGGTGCACTAAATGCAACCGGAAATTTTTATACGCATATTAAGGCAAGTATCTTTTTTAGATAGTAGCATAGAAAATTAAAATAAGTATTAAAATAAATAATTACTGTAATTAATATAGTAGTCTCCAGTTATGCATTTTGATAATTGTTTTCTCTAACTGTGAATAGGTTTGAAAGTACGATTTTACGCAATATACGTTTTGATTTTTTCAGTTTAAATCAGGAATGAAAAAAGGAACTCAATATTGTTAGCTAATTAAGATTTTTTTATAACAATTAATATACAAAATAAATTATTGTTGAAATAATGATTTAATAAATTATGTAGTTAAAATCTTATTTAATTTAATACTTATTTTAATTAAGCTGGAACGATAGCTATAGATAATATATCACATCCTTTTCTTTACTCTGATATTCTTTTTATTAATAACTTGATAATGTATAATGTCTCTATTGTCTATATACATTTTTTATACAGAGAAAACATTCATCATTATTAAAAAAAGCATTAGAAAAGAAAGAAGCAAAATACAAAAATGCATCTTCATGTGAAACATCCGATCCAATACCAGCAAAGCAACCAAAACTGGTGAATACGAATATGTTAGTGAGAAACACTGTCTCAAAAAAACAGGTTTGCAAAATTATACTCAACAACAACAACAACTCAACATAGAACTTTACAATTATGTAAATAAAAAGTGTTATGTCTTTGTTTCTAGGTCATTAAACTTGTGTTATCGTACATAATCAATGAAATGAGACCACTTGCAATCGTTGAAAAACCATCGTTCAAAAATCTTATATTTGGTTTATCAAACGTTGAGCTACCAACACGGAAAACTTTGAAGAAAAAAATCGAAGAACAATTTGAATCGACGATTGCTGAAATAAAGATTCGAGTTTCTAAAACTCAGTTTGTTTGCACTACTGCAGACATTTGGAGTTGTACAAATCGAAGTTTTATGGGAATTACTTGTCACTACCTTGATGATAATTTAAAAAGAAAATCGTGTGTTCTGGCATGTCGCCGTATGAAATTTGCTTACACGTACATTGAAATAGCAAAAATGCTAAGTAATGTTCATCAACAATTTGGATTATCTGTCGATAAGATTGTAGGAACAGTCACGGATAATGCTTCAAATTTTGGAAAAGCATTTCGTATATTTTCACTTGATAAAAAAAAATTGAAGAGAAGCCAGAATATTTGCAAAACGAAGATAACATTGTTATATCTGAATTTGAACTTCCAAATAATTTTGATGATGACTTGGAATTGGAAGATTTTTCTTTGCCAACACAATACAAATGTATGTCACACACATTGAATTTAATTGCAACAACAGATGCACGTATAGCCCTATCTAATATCAAATACAAAAAATTATATAATTCTTTATTTTCTAAAGCAAGTGCACTGTGGAATACAGTACATAGATCAACGAAGGCTGCAGATATTATTGAAGAAATTGCACATACTAAACTACTAGTTCCTTGTCCCACTCGTTGGAATTCAAGTTATGATGCAGTTTGTAAATTACTATCAATTAAAAGTCACTTAAACGAAATTTGCGACCGTTTAGATAAGCCAAAGTTTAAAATAATCGAAACTGAGTTTCTTGAAGAATATGCCATGGTAATGAAGAGTTTAGCATGCACGATTGATTGCTACAGGGAGAAAACCATTGTTATTTAGGATACGTTTTGCCAGCTTTGCTACAACTTAAAATTAATTTGCAGACTCTTCACCTTCACGAATTACCTAATTGCGAACCTTTGAGGAATGCTCTAATAGATGGCATTAATAAAAGATTCAGTAATAGTGTATTAAATTTTGACAGTGCATGTAGCAAACCTTACATTATTTCATCCGTGACTGTTCCTAAACTTAAGTTAAAATGGTTAAACTTGATACCAGAAGCAGGGATTTTTTCAAAAACAATTCTAGATCACAAATATTGCAAAAACTTGCTTATTACAGAAGCAAAAAAATGTGCGTTGTTAAAAAATGAAACTACAATATCTTCTGATGTTTCTTCAGCGTCTTCCGTGGAAGATGACCAATTCTTTAAATTTTTATCAAAAGATCAAGACCACGTAGAAACAACTGACACGACTGACAGTACTATCGGCATGGAGGTTTTATCTTATTTGTCAGACAAGCAAAAAGATATCGAATCATTAGCACGTTTTCCTCATATAAAACATTTGTTTTTAAAGTACAACACAATTATACCGTCATCAGCACCGGTTGAACGATTATTTAGCACTGGTGGTCAAATTTTAGTACCACGTTGAAATCGTTTAAGTGATGATATCTTTGAGGCATTTTTGGTGTGTAAGACTAATGTATAAAGTCAGTCACAGTCACAATGTAATAATGTAAACAAAAAAATATTAAAAAATAAAAATTATTCAGTATATTTTAGATGCATATTATTATCATTGTTAATTGTTACGATAAAATATAATTTAAAAGTATCTCATATATATCTGAGATACTTTTAAAGTATCTGAGTATCTGTATCTATATACATTTTAATTTGTGTATCTGTATCTGTATCTAGATACGTTTTTTCACATGTATCTGTATCTGTATCTAGATACATTTTAAATGTATCTTACCCATCACTGCTGCCCTGCCTCTTAACTTTCCCCTTTGCAACTCCTCCCTCACCAGGCACCACAAAGTTCTTCCTTCCACTCCGAAGACCCTCTGATATATCTCTCCTCTAACTTTTCCATTCCTTCCCTTTCTTTCCATCCCCATATCTCCGCTCCATACCCCAGTACCGTCCAAACCAGCCTATCAAACAGCCACAACCTTCTTCCCCAGTTTCTCCCGAATCTCTTCTTCCCTATCCCCCAGACCTTCCCCATCACTGCCGCCGCCTTCTTAATTCTTTCCCTTACCTGCCCTTCCTGTCCTCCATTCCTTTGAAACATGTACCCTAAGTATCTAAATTCCTTCGTCTCCCCTAGCTCTTTTCCTTCCCATCTCCACCTTCTCTTGCTGTCCCTCCCTCCCCCTTTCTTAAATCTCATTATTTTTGTTTTCCCCACATTCAGTCCCAGTCTCTTCCTACTTAGATATCCTTCCAATCTTTTCAGCATACTCCTTATTTGATCCTCGTCCTCCGCCATTAAAACTACATCATCTGCCAAGGTGTACACCCTCTTGCCTCCTAGCATTATGCCTCCCCATTTAACTTTGCCCATTTCCTGTTCCATATCCGCCAATAGCACATTGAACAGTAGGGGGCTCAATGGGCACCCCTGTCTTACCCTCTTCCCGTCCAGAACTCTTTTCCCCATTCCTCCCCTACCCTTACCCTGCTTCTCGTCTCCCTTTGCATCTCCTCCATTCTCCTTATCAACCCTTCCCTTATTCCCCTTTCTCTCATTGATTTCAACAGCACTCTTCTATCCACCGAATCAAATGCGGCCCTTAAGTCCACAAAACATGCTATCATCTTTCCCCTCTTCTTTTCTAGCCTTTTGTTCACCAAGTAATTCAACACATATATGTTGTCTATAGTTCCCATCCCCCTTCTGAAACCTGTCTGATTTTGTGGCACTATTCTTTTCCTCTCTATCTCCTCTCTCATCCTTTCTGCCAAAATAGCCGTATACACCTTATATAGCGACGACATTATTGTCACTCCCCTATACTCCTCCGCCCTTTTGCCATCCCCTTTCTTTAAGATTGGCGCGATTATTCCTTCCTTCCAGCTTTCTGGCCAACCTCCTCCCTTCCAGATCCTGTTAATAAATTTCCACGCCCAGTTCTCCAACTCCTCCCCCCTCTCTTCAATACTTCTCCTGGTATCCCGTCCATTCCCATTGCCTTTCCTTCTTTTAGCTTTCTCATGACTCCCCTCAATTCTTCTAAACTTATCTCTTCTTCCTTTACTTCTTCTTTATCTTCCCCATCAACTTCTTTTCCTATCCTCACCCTTCCTTCTACCCCCCCCCCAATACGTTCATGAAATGTTCTTTTCACTCCTCTTCCTCAATTCCTTCCTCAATTCCCCTTCTTTTTTTTCTCTCCCATACCTCTGCCTCCCTCCTTGCTTCCTCCACTTTTTTCTCCCATCTCCTATTCTCTTCTTCCTTCTTCCTTTTACACAACTCCTTAAACTCCTTTCTCTTTTCCTTGTATATGTTACCTTCCCCTCCTTTCCTCCTCCATTCCCTTAATTTCCTCCTTACCTCCTTCTTCGCTTCTCTACACTCCTTATCCCACCATCCCACCTTCTCCTTCTTTGCTCCCTCCATCTCCTCCTCCACCCCTTTTATTGCCTCTGTTATTCTTGTTTCCATTTCATCCTATTCCTTATTCCTCTTCCCTCTTTACTTCCACCTCTCTTATTTTTTCAATAAACCTCTTAACTTCTTCCTCGTTCCATATCCTCCTGCCTCTTTTCTTCCGCCCTCTTCCTTTGCCTACCTCCTCATTCCCCCTTCTTAGGGTAATTTCCACTGGGTGATGGTCCGAGTCCATTCTATCCTTTACTATTAAGCTCTCTATCTTCTCTCTTACTTCTCCTTCTCCTATTATATAGTCAATTACCGTATCCGCTCTTCCACCCATGAAGGTAAATGTGGCGGCTGAATCCTCACAGCGCCACGGGGCACCGCGCCGCAACGCTACGCGTCTGGCGAGCTGCCGCTCGAGCGCGCCGTACGGTCGAACCGCCGCAAGCGCTAACGAGTTCGCCGCGCCGCCGCTAGGCGGCCAACGCTCATGCAGTTTCGCGCGAGCCAGATTCCGCTGGGGAGCTTTAAGAAAGCCACCCGCTGAGAGGATTTCAGAGCCTTTTCTCGTCTTGATATTTTTTGATAAGTGGCAAGCAAGCGAGATAAAAGGTCGAAAAACAGTTCCTTCGGAACTACAGAGCGAGCTCCTAGTGGGCCTCTAAACAGAGGAAGCCTATTAGGCATAACTCTGCATAACGAAGCGAGCCCCCGGGCCTCTGGTAACAGAGCGTGCTCCGGGCCTTCGGTTTTAAATCTGCACCATCACTCGACAAGCTGCCGCGGAAAAGGAAGTCGCGGGACTGTCCTCGCTACGGGCAACAGCCCTATCCTCGCTACGGGCAACCGCCCTATCCTCGCTACGGGCAACCGCCCGATCCTCGCTACGGGCCACCGCCCGCTCCAAGGGCTCGACCTACTGACGAGTCATTCAGGAAGACCACTTCGCCCCCGGAACTCCACCAAAGGAAAGCGGAATCCTTTCGAGTGTGGAAATTAATTCCGTGCGACCTATCGGACCTGCTGGCACCATGCACTTGGAGGCATCGCTTGGCAGAGTTGGCCTTGCAGAAGATAGCCTCGCCGAAGACGAAGTGTCAGGAGACACAGACGTATTCTTTGCCACCCTCTCTGGTGGTGATCGATCCGCCGAGTCCACCTCCATCTACGCCGAAGCGGATGCCCAGGACTCCGGGCAAAGGCTTGATTCCGAAGAGATACACTCGGATCAGCCATCAAAGACGCTCCCTACTAAAGGAGCTATTCGGAGAATAAAACATCTCCTTGCATTGTGCGTCCGGAATATAACCCTCCGACGCCTTGCACACGTGCTTCGCACGTCGCCCCGCATCTCGCGGGGCCCTCAAAAGAATCTAAAAATAATTCACAGGTTCACCTCGGACGTCACTGGATCACGATATAAATCGTGGGCTGAGATCGTAAGTACGGAGATAGCACCCACAGTAAATTCCCCCTCTTCATCTCCTCTCACATTTTCATTGAATATCTTCCAACCTCCCCCATCTAAGCAATTTACCAGCAACCTTCCCTCCTTGTCCATCTTCTTGTCCTTCGATCTTCTCCCTCTTCCCTCTTCTTCTTTTACCCTCCCACCTTCTCGCCCCGTCCTTGCATTAAAATCTCCCCTATTATCGTATATCTCCCTTCCTCCTTTCTTTCCATTATATGCCCCATCTCCTTTATACTCTCCTCGAACTCCTCTTTCCTTGCATATACCCCTACAATGCTCCATCTCTCATCCCCTATCCTAACCTTTCCCTCTATCCAGCCCTCCCTATCAATTTCAATCTCCGTTCCCTTCTCTTTTAAACCTTTTCTTATTCCCATTATCATCCCTCCTATTGCTCTCCCTTTTTTATTTTTCCTCTTCGCCGTTTGTACTCCCCACTCGTACCCTCTTGGCAGCCTTCCTCTTATCCTCTCCCACTCCTTTTCACCTAGCCAGGTCTCTAACATGACTATAATATCCTCTTTCTTCACCCCCTCCCAAAAGTCCTTATCTTTATTTTCCAACCCTGCTACATTCCAGAATACCACCCTCCACAACTTGTCCCCCCCTCTTCTTCTCCTCTACCTCCCCTCCTGCCACTCTTTATTTCCTTCCCTCTCTCCTCTTCCCTTCTTATTCCCCCGTCTTCATTACCCGATCCCTCCCTTCTACCTTACCTCCTTCCTCCACCATTTCTCCTCCACTCATTTTTCTAATCCTTCCTCTTTCATCCTTTAGCACCTCCTCTTCCATATCCCAACTCCACCATACATTTTCCAACTTTATCCTGCCTGCTTTAATCCACGCCCTCCTTCCTTCTCTCTCTTCTCTTCTCGCAATCTCTCTCAGTCTCTAGTTCATCCTTCTTTCCTCCCACGTCAAATCCTCCATGATTTTTTCTTTCCTACCCACCAGGCTCCTCTTTTTTTCCATCACCTCCCATTTTTGTTCTTTATTTTCTAATTTCACCAGCACCATTTCTCTTCCTTTATCCATATCTCCCCTTATTCTCCTCACCTCTGTTGCCTTCACTTTGGTTCCTATTCCCTCTAATAACTTCTCCACTTCTTGTCTCCTCCCTCCTCCTTCACCTCTAAATCCCTTATCACAATGTTTCTTCTTCTCTCCTCCTTCTCCTTCCTTTCCAGCCTTCTTTCCAACTCTCTCATTTTCTCTCCCACCCTCTCATTTCCTTTTCCTACCTCCCCTTTTTCCTCTCCCTTTCCTTCTCTTATTTTCTCCTCCACTCCTTTTATCCTCTCCTCTATCTTTTCCTCTAGCTTTTTTACTCTTTCTTCTAGCACTTCTCTCTGCTCTACCATATTTCCTCACTTCTCCTCCATTCCTCCTTCAGACCCTTAATTTTCGTTCCTTATATAGCACTTTATCTCCTCTTTATCTTTTTTCCTTACCTCCTCTTGTTCCTCCATTTTTTTAATATCTTTCTTAGCAGGTCTTCTGTCTCCCAGTTTCCTTTACCCTCTTTTCCATTTTTTTTATTAGGCGATCTTGTCGTCATATTACTTCTCTTAAATACCATCCCCTTTTCATCCTCCCCGCTCTTATCTAAATCATCCCACTTTTTCCATATCTCATCTAGTGTTCTAGCGTTTTCCTCTCGACTTCCCAAGCTCCCTGTACTCCCTCTTTTACCTCTAAGTTAACGTTTTACTGCTCAAGTTTTTATATGTGCCAAGGCCCTTGACTTTTTGTCGCGATATGTTTAATCTCGCTGAACGTTATTTTGAATTTTGAAATTTTGACTACAGATTCGATCATAATCAGCGATCCTA